>CM067475.1:2443061-2473516 GCA_034552555.1 Semaprochilodus insignis
ACTACTACTACTACTAAGACTTAAAACTACTACTACTACTACTAAGACTTAAAACTACTACTACTACTACTAAGACTTAAAGCTACTACTACTACTACTTAGATTTAAAACTACTACTACTACTAAGACTTAAAACTAATGCTACTACTGCTACTAAGACTCAAAACTACTACTACTACTTCTAAGGCTTAAAACTACTACTATTACTACTACTACTACTACTACTAAGACTTAAAACTACTACTGCTAAAGAACTTGCTAAAACTACTACTACTAAAACTACTTCTACTACTAAAACTATTGCTACTACTAAAACCACTACTATTAAAACTTTTGCTAAAACTACTACGGCTACTACCACTACTACTACTACTACTAAAACTACTACTACTACTATTACTAAAACTACTGCTAAAACTACTACTACTACTGCTACTACTAAAACTACTGCTAAAACTTTTGCTAACACTACTGCTAAAACTACTAAAACTAAAACTGCTACTGCTAAAACTTTTGCTAACACTACTGCTAAAACTTTTGCTAACACTACTGCTAAAACTACTACTACTAAAACGTTTGCTAAAACTACTACTGCTACTAAAACTACTGCTACTAAAACTTGTGCTAAAACTTCTAAAACTACTACTACGGCTGCTACTACTATTACTGCTACTACTAAAACTACTGGTAAAAATACTGCTTCTACTACTACCAGTACTACTACTAAAACTACTGCAAAAACTACTACTACTACTACTACTACTACTACTATCTGCAATGGAACTTCTTAGGAAATCCAGCATCTATCGACACAGGAATTGAATTTTGAACGGCTCTGTTCTTCTATTTTTAATTATTTCTGTCTAAAATGCCGAAGCTCCAAGGTAAGAAATGTGACCAATCACAAGGCAGTACAGATCATATCAAACACAAAAAGAATGATATTTAACACAGAAAAGGAAATGAGTAACTAAATATGAAACTAAGATGTCCTATAATCTTCTGGAGAGTTCTAGCAGTTCCAGAAGCTACTTCAGGTATATATAAGGATAAGAGAGAACCTCTCAGAACATAATTGTTCTGACCACAAAAGGTAAGCAGAATTTATGGGGACCAATAGTCGTTTTCTGTTTCAGACCTAAGGAATTAGGAGACTTACTACCCACTTACTACTATGAATTGTAACACAGTGTTATTGCTGATACCGATATGATTCCCATATCATCATGCATCCCGAAATCAGAGTCACGTATTTAAATGTGCACAAAACGTAAACTTGGAAAAGCAGGAAAGCGGTAGGTTGCCTGAGTTCCAAAGAAGCATTGTTGTCATTGTCTCCGAGTCCTACTGCCAACTCTAAGGAGGCCTGTAGGAACAAATTTTTCCACGGGTTCGATTTAGCGGAGCTCCTTTGTGTCCCTGGGTTCTATGAAATCCGATGCATTATAAATTCCATTGAAAGCTCAATTCTCATACCTTTCTTGTTTACAATGGCAGATATATAGAAGGGTAATATATTGGATCTGAGAATATCTTCGTTCACAAAGGCTTTCGTGTAATACTGAGCAAAGCAAAACTCAGACTCAATCTGTTATGTAACAGTGAACACCCGCCATTGTTAATAGACCTCTATGCATAATAAGGCAGCCTCTCTATTCCATCAGTAGCTTTCTTTGCCTTCCCAGTTCGGTTATTTGCGGTTCCTCTTCTGTTATCTTTGTGGACAGAGTGCTGTATGAAGTGAGGTTCTTACATGTCAACAGATCTCACGATGGCAAATAGTCAGTAGCTGGTTGTCAGTTCCAAAGGTGAAAGCTGGCGTGTTGTAGTTCAGCGTGCCGGTGCTCGTCTTTGTCTCCATTTCAGGTTTGGTGCAATGCCAGCGTAAATGGAGGTCACTATTCCCTCTTGGTGCGACCCATTTAGAAATAGAAAGCACCTTTAAAAAGCGTGAGTTCCTCAAAGGAAGCACGCTCACGGTTGACCTCATTGTACCGCCTTCTTCAAATGCTCCCCCTCAGCCGTGAAGTTGCCTCGTTTTACAGGCTGATCGTTTTCTTCATTTCAGGCATTCATTTAACCAAGTAAAATTATCTCTGGATAACACTACAACAAGTTAACATCTAGAAATAAGCTGAATCGTCGCGTATGTTCTTGCAGTAATAAATAATAATAATAAATAATAAATATCAGACGGGTCATTCAACCGCTGTGGTGGCTAATGGTGTCCCACAGCTAGAACCCACGAAAATGACCTCAAAATAAGAATAAAAGCACAGCATGATTATGTCTTAACATGAAGCAATGCATTAACAATGGATAACTAATGTTAAGTGGACATGTAACAACTATATTTACTGTACATGTCGTTGTTACACATTTACTTAACCTTGGTCAACCATTGTTAACTAATGCATTACTTCACGTTAGTGAGTCAACACATAATGTGTGTTTACTAGTACTGCTGCTACTGCTACTACTACTACTACTACTACTAAAGATTTTACTAAAACTACTTCTACAACTAAAATTACTGCTACTACTAAAACCGCTACTATTAAATCATCTGCTAAAACCACTACTACTACCAAAACTACTGCTAATACTACTACTACTACAACTTTAGTTAAAACTATTACAACTACGACCACTACTACTACTACTACAAAAACTACTACTACTACTACTACAAAAACTACTACAAAAACTACTACTACTACTACTACTACAAAAACTAGTACTACTACTACTACTACAAAAACTACTGCTAAAACTACTACTACTACTAAAACTACTGCTAAAACTACTGCTACTACTAAAACTACTGTCATACTACTGCTAAACTACTACTGCTAAAACTTTTGCTAAAACTACTACTACTAAAACTACTGTCATACTACTGCTAAACTACTACTGCTAAAACTTTTGCTAAAACTACTACTACTAAAACTACTGTCATACTACTGCTAAACTACTACTGCTAAAACTTTTGCTAAAACTACTACTACTAAAACTTTTCCTAAAACTGCTACTACTACCAAAACTACTGCTAAAACTGCTATTACTACTACTACTACTACTACTGTTACTACTATTAATACTACTGCTAAAACTACTACTTCTACTGTTACCAGTACTACTACTTTTTTCTAAATCTACTACTACTAAAACTACTACTAAAAGTTTTGCTAATGTGAAGTGTTACCAGTTCTTCTTTTGATTCATGTTATGCATGAAAAACAGCAGTGACTTCACAGTCCTGTGTCAAATAATTATTTGAATATATCAGTGTTGTTTTATTTTGATATTAATCTTTCGTCAGTGCCGTTACAGAAACAGTTTAATGATTTTGTCGGGGAATCTCAAATTGGTGAAATACCTCCCGGTATTTAGGGGTTCCCATGTTGGCTGGCCGCTAACTCGGTTGCTATACCCCGCGCTAATGCTAGCTGAAAATATTTGGTTTAATAATTCTTATTCTGGAGATCCTCTTTTCTGGTTTGTATTCTTGGGAAAATTGGGAAAGTTGTCAGATTTGCAGTATGTTGTGGAATATTTTATAGTTTTGTGTGACATACCCCCTGGTATTAAGGGGGTCCCATCTTGGCTGGCTGCTAACATGCTTGCTATAGCGGCGCTAATGCTAGCTGCAGTGGCAGGAAAATATTTGGTTAAATAATTCTTCTTCTGGAAATGCTCCTTTGTAGTTTGGGGAAAACTGGGAAAGTTGTCAGATTTGCAGTATGTTGTGGAATATTCTATAGTTTTTTGGATGTGAAACACCCCCTGGTATTTACATGTTGGCTTCCCGCTAACTCACTCACTATAGCAGTGCTAATGCTAGCTGCAGTGGCAGCAAATGTTTGGTTTTATTTAAAAAATAAATTATTTTTCTGGAAATGATCTCTTTTCTTATACACTATAATGTTACAATAAATAATTAATGAAAAAATATTTATTGCACCTTCTCAAAATTTGACTTGAAATTCACGAGGCCTAAGAAGTTAATTTTAGTTTTTTATATTTTCTGATCAGTTTTGAAAAAAAGTTGACTATGTAGAAAGAAATGTAGAAGGTGTCAGTGGTCTTACTTATTAATTCTGTGAAATTGAAAACATGAATGCAGTATTTGTAATTTTGTGGTACAGTGGTCTTTCTGGTACAATGGTCTTTCTGGTACAATGGTCTTTCTGGTACAGCGGTCTTTCTGGTACAGCGGTCTTTCTGGTACAATGGTCTTTCTGGTACAATGGTCTTTCTGGTACAGCGGTCTTTCTGGTACAATGGTCTTTCTGGTACAGTGGTCTTTCTGGTACAATGGTCTTTCTGGTACAGCGGTCTTTCTGGTATAGTGGTATTTCTGGTATAGTGGTCTTTCTGGTACAGCAGTCTTTCTGGTATAGTGGTCTTTCTGGTACAGCAGTCTTTCTGGTATAGTGGTCTTTGCAGCGTTACAATGGCTGTGTAGCATTGTTGTTAAATTGCTTCATCTCTGATTCCTGATTATTATTTAAATAGTGTGCCTGATTACATCATAACTTACCTAGCAGGTTACATAATGAACTCAATTCAACTCATATAATCTTCATCAGTATTATTTCAACTTACTTACAAACCCAAATGTGGTATGCAGTCTGCACTTTTGACAGAATTCCTCCACTTGGGAGATAATTAATTTTGCACTACGGCTTGTATTTGTTGTCAGCAGCGATAACTGCAACTTCAAGAGATGAAACACAAGCCGAGTTAACCGGAATGTTGTGCATCTGTTACGCCCGCACTGCGCTATGCGTCTCTTGCGGTTAGACACAACACAGACGCACCTCGGCCTTTGATCGGAATTCGGTCCATGTCTTTTCTTCTAATGCAATATCTGGAAATGAATTGATCCTTGCCCTGGCAACAGGCCCAGCCATTATTCCTGAGCCAATTCCGGTGGATTGTAGTGGTCCGCCCTCCTATCTGCGTCTCTCTTGTCCTGTTTTTAGCTGTGACACACACACCCACGCTGCGTGTCTCGGAGGTCATTCAGCCTCCAGTGAGAGCAGCCCTCCGATTATCAGGACCCATAACTCCCCCCCGCGCCCCCAGCTCCCCACCTCGTTCCTTCATGATGATGAAGCGATGTGCGTGCCGTGTGCAGCCAGGTGGTGATTACAAAACTCCTTTGAGAGGTGAACAGTGCTGCTCTGATAGCAGAGAGCACTCAGCCCGATGCGTTTGTAGGTCCACAAATGAACTTGAAGGGGACGGGCAGCCTACAGCCGCGTTTACATCCATCTGCCTACAGCGGCAACGTTTACACCCACCACGCTACTCACATCTACTGGAGTAATATCCCTTAATTCACATGCCATCGTTTGTTCCCCAGTGTAATCAGACTGAGGGATGAGCATGTGTTTATGCACCTCAGCTGACCCCAGCAGGCCATTCCCACCCAACGCACGTTAAATGAAAACAGCCACAGGCTTTATGGCCCGCAGCCTGGCTCCACCACCCTCATCCTCCTGACGGATGGACGGCTAAGATTGGCAGCGGTCCCAGTTGAGGAATTAAATGAAGGCTGCAAAGTGAGCCGTTATTCTCGCCCTGACTGGAGGGACTTCACCCACCGAGGACACAGCCTCATTCTTATTTTTACCGTCTTCATTAGTATTCCCTCTCTCTCCCTCCCTCTCTCCCTCTCTCTCTCTCATTTTGTTTCTTTCCGCTCTCGGCCTCGCTCCACGACTCCCCTCATGGAACCTTCACTGGCTCCTCCTCTTGTACGAGCAACGTGTGAAATAGATGCTCCATCGATTTGGGTCGGGGCTCGACCCCTGCTGGCTTCATTAAAACGTTCCTGCCAGCTATGCAAAGATTGGAACAGCAAGGCACGATGTTTCAGTGATTTTTAGGGGTGATCCTGCAGGGAATTCTGACGTGATGGAATAGTCTGCCGATTCAAAATTCAGATATTATTACGAGGCTAAAAACCTACCTGGCTTTGTAGTTACAGTTTCATCCCCCCCCGCCTCCTTACCAGGATTTCCCGAGGTTATCCTGGTTTTTGCCCTGGAATACATTCCCATAAATCATTGGATTACATTCCCATACACCCAACAATCTTGGGATCATTGGGAAGATGTTGTAGATAGACATATATAAATTTGTCTTTCATTTTGATGCTATACTTTACAGCTTCACGTGTTTCAACTAAAACACTCAGACAGACTTGACATACAGAGATGTAGATGATGATTTCAAAATCAGAGGTGTCGGGTCGGATGTCGTGGGAGATTTTAAGATCATAAGAGGCTCAAAAAGAAGGTCCAGCTCAAATGTAACATCAACCTTATACCGATGAAGCTATGATGATACTCACTTCCTCAGAAGACCCTCACCAAGTTTTGACTTTTGAGTTCTCTTTGAATTCTCTCTCAATACACATGCAATCATCAGACCCATCCGCTTGTGAGGAGGGGCACATTTCCACCAGGGTGGTCAGTGTATTCCCAAAATGTGCATAATGTAGCTTTAAGGACTAGGGTTAAAAGTTTTATTCTGGATTTAATTAATAAATCATGAATAAATAATAACTGAACAGAGTGTCTTGTATTTAGCGAAGTAGTGATCAAATCTCAGATAACGTATCAAGACATCACTATATCATTTAATAACTTTGTGTTCCCAGACAAAAGCTGATATATTAAACTACAAAAATGAATTTCCTGAAGAAAGTGCAGGGATTGTGCAGCTCAGGCTTGCTAAGATTCGCTTTGATATCCCAGGTGGTTGACAAAGTGGATGCTGGTGACTGCTGTGATGTCCCACAGGGGTGTTGCTAGTGTATCATTGTGATTTAAGATTACACAGTCTTTTGCCCCCCATTCCTTCCTATGTGGAAAAACATCCATTCCCAGTCAGACTGAACATTCCAGACAAAAATCCAGCAGAAAAATAGCAAAAAGAAGAAGAATATAAATCAGATAACAATAGTGATAACAGTCAACAATAAAACATTTTAAAATACCCGCTGATGTCTGGCTGTGTGGGTAATTGGGAGAATCGGGAGAATTCCCGGTGGGCCAGTCGTGTTTTGGGCCATTTGCTGTGAGCTAATGTATAAACTCATGCATAAAAGCACCAGAACGCTCAGACACACACTCCGCCCCTCTCACGCTGTACAGCCCTGATTAGCTGATGAAGATGATTTCCCAGTCCACCTTAAATGATGTAACATTAGCACTTGCAGTCAGACGCCTGTTTGTGTGCTAGCGTGTAATTGCTGCACCATTTAAGGTGGAACAGAAATTCCTTTAAAAGGCTAGCATCAACAGTTGCTGATGACATCGTTTAGAGCATATTCACTGTCCGGATTGTCANGTCAGACGCCTGTTTGTGTGCTAGCGTGTAATTGCTGCACCATTTAAGGTGGAACAGAAATTCCTTTAAAAGGCTAGCATCAACAGTTGCTGATGACATCGTTTAGAGCATATTCACTGTCCGGACTGTCACCGAAACATTTTCATTGTGCATTTTTCACTGGCCACCTTGTTTATTCGAGAATGGCATATAAATAAGAGATAAGAGTGAAGCCAGATATACACTGTGCAATTTTAGCCCGATTTTTAGCCGACTGAATTTCGTGATCGGGCCGAATTTCAGCTTCCTCGGCCGTCATTTGCTGTGCAGTGTGAGAGGGGAAGCGATGTCCAATTTACTGCCTAAACGAGCTCCGATTGAACAGTCGGACGATCGGATGAATTTCTGACAAGGTGCACTGTTTGAGCAGATCTCATGAACTGATCTCTCAGAGTCGCACCCAAAACTGCATACAAACAGTGTCACGACTACAGCGCCTACACAGCTGCACACACATGCACGGAGGCTGAAGAGACTGTGTTTGCAGTACCAGCGTCCGTGAATGCAGACTGTACTACAGTGATGTTGTAGTCTGTGTAGTTCTCCTGGTTCTCAGTTTCAGTGTAGTAAAGTTAGCAGAGCTGTTGTAGCACAGTTGGCTTATCAGCGGCTGAATCCCAAACACCCCACTCCTTCCTATATAGTGCATTGTCAATTCTGGCTTCTACACTGAAACATCAGTCCAGTGTGGAATTCTGGCTGAATCACAAATGGTTGTGCATCAGACATATGATGCACTGCTGGGTGCAGGAGCCACTTATCCTACCTGGTGCACTAGACGCGCAGCGAAGTGGTCTGTAGACAGAGCTGAGCTGTCTGTATGGACTGCGTTTCGTGTCATGTGTGGCTTAAGACAAGAAGATGAAAAGCTGTATATGTTTGTATGGCAGAAGAAATGCAGTTTGGAGTTTCAGGTGGGCTTTTCTGCATCATGTAACTCCCCCTTTTAAATAGCAAGGCCCACTCTGAGCACATGGTCACGGGAGCTTTTTGGGTGCTACTGTGTTTTCCAGTAGAGCCATAATAAATCATGCTACTGTTACTCTCCATACTTAAGTACATTTGAAGGTAAATACTTTAGTACTGTTACTCCAGTGGAGGTCTAAAGGGAGGAACGTCTACTGACACTGAAGGAGTATTTTACACCTTGGGGATCTCTAACTCAAGTACATGGTTTGGGTACTTCGCCCACCCCTGCTTGTGACACAAGATGAACAGTCGAGCGATGGCTTAGTTAGATCACATAAAACCAAGTGCTGCATTATTCAGAATAATATCTCTAAAAGATCAGAGTAGATCAAAAGGCCTTTTTTGACTTTGGCATTAAGGGATAAATAGTGTTGAGACGTTGAGACGGCAAGTGACTGAAGGATTAGATTCCACCCTTTAGCTTCAGCATGTTCTAGTAGTGTTGCTGGCGTGCCCTAGGAGGAGCAGAGACAGGCGAACTGCCTATTGGCTCAGCCAGGCAGCATCGTTTGATGCACTGGGGATGTCAACAAAAGGATTTGCAGGGAGGAGGTCCATCTTTGGCTTCCAAGAGATCAAATGGCCCTGTAATGTTGCTAGGATGTCAGCACAGGGATTTGTGCGCGCATGTGTTGGATGGGGTGGGGGAATGGTGGGAGGGTTGGGGTTGGGGAGAGGGCTGGAGGGGAGAACGTGTCTCTCTTTTCCATGCCGAGGGGAGAAGAAGAGAGAGATAGGTAGAAAAAGATACTGAGGAAAAGAGCTGGTGCATTCAAAGGAGCAGCAATTAGACTGAAATATAGAGGGATGAAAAGAGAAGCTAAGGACAAAGAAATAAAGGTCAGAGTCACCGGAGGAAAGAGAGAGAGTAGGGTGATTTAGAGGGATCAAAAGTTGCTTGTCATGTCGGATTGCTTCTCTGATTACTCCTGTTCCTCCAAAACGGACGAGCGAAGAGGGGGATAAAAATTCAGAGGATGAAAAAAAAAGGAAAAATCAATTCTGCTATCTGCTATCCTTTTCGCCTCCGACTTTTTATAGATGCAGGAATAAGATACTCTCGCTGTGGGACACATTTTTACCCACTCCCTCCACGGCATATCTTTTTTCCCCACCGTGTCCTAATACTCTCGTTTGTTTGGCGCACAGCCGTGCTCCTCCCACCCTCTGCCTTTCGGCTACCATACAAGCAGTATGCAATGGGTATTATGACATCATTTTCTGGTTCATATGCAGTTTTCATGGCTAATTTTAATGTCTAATCCCACCAATGATTTTGGTTTCCCTACATCAGGCAATGCTACCAAGCCAGGACCACAAAGTCCGGCATATGTTTCCTTTGGGACGTGGCATGAAGCCATTGCTAGCTCTGGGCTGATGAGCAATGCACATCACTGCTGTTATCCAATTTATATTGTTCTTCTTTTTCATGGTGGAGAGATTTCAGTCCGCTAACTAGTCCCGTAGGTTTCAATAAATCGACACTGTTTCAACTCCGGAATGTTCTGACTGATCGGGAACGGTGTGCTTGTATACAGCTTTGGGGTTTCTTTCCCTATTGGTAATACATGCGGTGGAAAAGTGCCCAACCATGTACTGTACCTCTGCTTGACCGATAGATATCTCAGGGCAGACCCCTGAGCACGAATTCAACATATGTTCGACCCGCACTTGTCTGTTTGTCTTTTTTTCTTCCATCCCTTGTTTCTCCCATGGAGTCCCATACATTTTCAACCCCAACCAGACCCTATTGTCTCCTATAACCTACGGACAACAAACTGCATGTACTCACTCAAGGCACATCCCCAAACTCTACTCCACAGCCAACTGACTCGCACTCCTCTATGTGTCGTTTATTCACCCCACGTTCCTCCCATAGACTCCCATTCATTTTTAGCAACACTTTAGCAAATGGCCGCCAAGCTTAAGCTGCTCAGTCACTCAGGAAATGCATAAAAAATGAATGAACGAATGAATGAATGGTATCTCAATAGTAAAGGAAGGCATGATCATGAAATGGTTCACAGGTTCCACCATCATTTGCTTTTGGGATCTGAAGGAACGTTTGGACCCGGAAATGGCTATAATGTCGCACATGGCATCGGACAACAAGTAGATAGGTACAGACTGTAATGCTAACGTGCTACTTTATAACTGAATATAGATAATCATTTATCTTATTGTTCACGCTTGAGCTGTTACTAACATCACTGGACAGCTCAACATGGAGGAGAACCCTAACAGACCACTACATTCTCCAGCCTCACACTGGACACAATGGGAGCTAATAAGGCCAGCTATACTGGACTCCCAGTCCTGGCTGTGGCATTGTCAGGGATCGAATGTACAATTGCCCTACAGCAGGACTGATCCTTAGATGGTTGCACCAATCAGAAGTGACATTTAGCTTTTCTGAGGTTTAATAAGCCATCAGAATGGACAGCCATCTCTGCTTTCAATCTGCCAAGACATGTATAGTGTCTGAAGTTTGGTTCTTTAGTTTTGCGCTGAAGCTACAAGGTTAATATAACGTTCTTATACCCACCAGTTAGCATCTCGAAAGAGCCAAGTAAGACCAATTTTTATCCGTAATCTACAGCATCTCCTTTTTCTTTCCCTTCGTCCTAATACTCTCATTTCTTTGGTGTACCATGGCACCCTCAGCCTCGGCTTTTATGCTCTTAATGAGCATCGTGTTTTTCTCCCTAGGCCTCTTTTGTGCTCGTGTGCATTTCTCCACAAGAATGCCTCTTCCTCTTCTTTCCGGCTAGACCACAGCAGCCTGCGTCCGTCCTTTCTGTCTGCTCATTTGTCCATTTCTTCATCCACCCTTTTGCAGCTGGATTCGTGGCACAGATGTTGTTGAGCCACATAGAGGAGAGGCCCAGCTGTCTGCAAGACGAATGAGGTGGAAAGTTTGTCCTGGATATGGACAAAGCTGGACGCTTCCCCGGTACATGAGGGCCACTTAGGCTGGAGAATGGATTACTGCTATAGCCTGGTGAAGAAAACTGCAGTTTGGAGAAACTGAAGAGCAAAAACAAACGAGTGCAACAGTTCAGAGAGTGGGAGATTAGTCTCGCTAGGCGAGAACTGCCCCCTATATCAGCCCATGTGTTTGCTGAGTGGTTTTGTAGATCTTTAAAGGGAATTTTAAGGGGGGTTTTGACTCCCTTAAAAAATAAATAGACTTTAAGCTTCACTCTCTTAAAGCTCCCAATAAGGGTCATTGGAACAGTGCCCCAGAAGAAACACTTTGGTGGTTCTTTACAATCTTCACTGTAGAGGAAATTACCGGTGATAGGAGCCAGGGATCACAGTATAGCCATTTTATATAGGCTCACTGGACAAACAGTGAGTCACCTGTGACTGAAACATACCTAATAGCCTGTAATACCTCCACGAGCACCAACAACAGCTGTGATTGGATTTGGCATGGACTGGGCAAGGTTCTGGATGTAGGCCACATCAGTGTTCAGACAATCCTGTAGCAGTTGGGCCAGATTTGGTGGATGCCTTCCCTGGCACAATTCTGAGGAGAATTCCCTGTAGACTGGGATTTTAGCCACTGCTGGTAGACCCGTATGACCGTACGCTTCCATACACCTGCAGATTCAGCTACTTCCTTCACACTATGGTCTTTGGCACGCCCAAATGCAGTCACTCCTTTTAGCCAATCATTAACATCTGCTTTGGAGCCATTTTCCACACATGGAACGAGACATTCCCTGCACTGTAGCACCTCTTCCCAATCTATGGATCCCGTCACTCACACCCCGCAGGTATTTATAGTCCCGTCATCCTCGTGCAGCGCCATCTGCAGGAGCATGAAGTTACTTCCACCTTAAACACGAAAGGGGACTCTTTTTCTGTCCGTTGGGCTTATGAAGTATCTAAGAAGAGGTTGATAAACCCTCCTGACTCCTGTCCCACCTCTCTCTCTCCTTCCCTTTGCCTTCTCTGGCTGGTGTTAAGGAGGTATTCAGGCAGGCAGGGTTTTAAAGCCCCACTTCTAAAGGCATTAAGCTCCAAAGATGACTTAAAGATGAGTTAGGTCGATAAGGCTGCCATGACACTTCTAGGTGTGAGTGATGACATTAAGGCCCTTTGGAACGCTGCTCTTCAGAGTGCATTAACACTCTCTCCTAAGCCGAGAGAACTGAGAGCACTTCACTTTTCACAGAGGTGTTACTCACAGCATTTCCTTTTTTCACAACCAGCCTCAGGTTTCTGGCCTCAAGTGGTACATGCTCATTTAGTCTGGCAAATTAGTTTTCCCAAACGTAATCGATCAGCCAAGACGTGTTTGGCATCAAAGTTTGGTTCTTGAGTTTCGCTGTGGACCTACTGCACCAATTAGCATTGTGTAAACTGCATGCATAAAAGAAAGAGTTGCCTCAATGCTGAGTCGTTAAATAATCAACTCTTATTGATTATTTATGTGGTTTCTGACACTGTTTAAAAGTGTTAAAGTACAGTACTGTGTGGGTTACATACTTCAACAATGCATTAGCAAGTAGCAGTCTTTGCTATATTACAGTGCACCGATACACATTTTCCTGCCAATGCCAATTCCTGATTGTGAGTTCTGTCAAACGTAGCCCTGCAATACATATCAGTTTTGGAGGGTCCAGCACGTTATTTAGTGGAGCTGGTCTGAATTTGCCAAACAGGATGCATCTACCCAGTTAGGAGATGAGGGCGTTCGCATATGTATGCAGCTCAAGTTTTGAAATGTTGTTTCCCCTTACCAGATGTTCTAGCGCGACATGGAAGACCAGCGGCTTGTACAAGGCTTATACACAATCAGAATCAGAATCAGGATCTCTATTTTGCCAAGTATGTCACACATGCAAGGAATCTGTCTTGGTGAGAGCACACATGTATGCCATGTAATGGACTGTTAACAAGCATTACACTAATGGAAAAGTACAGTAGGATACAATAAAGAGAATAAAGAGTAGGAATAAAAGAAAGTGTGGGGTGGCCGCTGTGGTTAATGAGTGTTGCAGCTCTGGGTGGAAAGCTGCTTCCCCATACCAACGTATTTTAACTGTTTCAAATCAGAATTGATGGCCTGACTCTTCTGCTTCATAGTGTCACTCCTAGGTATCATGACATTAAAGAACATGGTAGATAAAATAATAGATCTCAATAAGGCTGCATGCTAGAGACTCACCCTGCGTTCACACCGGCAGCAACGCGACCCAACAAAGTGGCCGGAGTTTATTCATTTTCAACGGGAGCTACCGATTTCCAGTGACAGGAGGCAGTGTGGACTGAACCAGGGACATAACAACAAAGTTTAACTTGGAACTGAACTAGGAGTTGAGCATTGAGCAGGTTAGTACACACTCTTGAACGGTAGCTCCTGTTTTGATTCCTAGATAATTGTTCCTGCTAGAGATGCAGGAATGACCGCGGTGCTCTCACCACCAAATATGCAGCACTCTTCACACACTGACTGCACAGACAGAGACGCACTACACAGGGATTAAACAAAAACAAACACACACAGTTTCTGTCCTGGATGTTTTTTGTAGCAGGAGTGCATCTGATTTATGCTTGGCGTCAATGGAGCCACTGCAGCCAATGGTCCGCTCCAGCTCAGGAAGCCCTGAGACGATAAGTGACCAGCAATTTGTGTGACAAGAGGCGCAAAGTCGCTGCCGATGTGGACGCATGCAGGGTTGCTTTTATTTTCCCTCTGAAAGGTAGCATTGCTTCACTCTAATGGCAGCTCTGGTGTAATACTCCCCCTTTCAGAAGCGTTGTAATCCGGCCTCAAACTGCATTGTCTTTATGGAGGCTGTGTTCCTGACTTGTCGACCAATCAGAGGCTGTATTTATGACTTGTTGACCAATTAGAGGCTATGTTTCAAACTTCTTGACCAATTAAAGGCTGTGTTCCTGACCTGTCGACAAATCAAAGGCGATCTTCTTGACTTGTCAACCAATCAGAAGTGATTTTGCTGACATCTCAACCAATCAGAGGTGGTCTTCCTGACTTGTCGACCAGTCAGAGGCTATGTTTATGACTTGTGGACAAATGAGAGGCTGTGTTCCTGACTTGTCAACCAATCGGAGGCTATGTTTCTGACTTGTGGACAAATGAGAGGCTGTGTTCCTGACTTGTCGACCAATCAGAGACCGTGTTTTTGACTTGCCGACCCATCAGAGGCCATGTTCTTGACATGTCGACCAATCAGAGACCGTGTTTTTGACTTGCCGAACCATCAGAGGCCATGTTCTTGACATGTCGACCAATCAGAGGCTGTGTTTCTGACTTGTCGACCAATCAGAGGCTGTGTTCCTGACTTGTTTCTATGACACTGATAACCTGAGAAGGTTAATGTCTGTCCTGGGGGATCCAGTGATAAGAGGACAGAGCTGGATACAAACGTGCCCGAGGGAGACGTGTTGTGATCCAATCACTCAAACCACTCCCAGTGGTGGTCAGCGATGCATGTGACCAGATAGCATTTGTTATGTAAATGCTACAGATTCGATTCTTAAGATAGCAATGGCCAAGCGTTTGTAAAGCCTTTACATTCAGTCATTAAATCCAATCACAACAGGGAACCACAAGAAGCAAACCTCAGCTGTCTCGGCTGATGGAGTATTTGGGGCCTGAATTTTAGCCAGGCGTTCGCTTTAAACTTTAATACCCGCGTCTTTTATCATCCTCTGGTCGCGGTCTGCAGCCTGACCATGCCTCAACGTAGAATTGGGTGGAGTACTGGTCCAGACAGCCTATATCAGACAGCCTAATGAAAACAGCACCAAGCAGTGATGTGTCTGCTGGACGGGCCTGCGCTCACGCACTCCAACATAAGCACTGGGCCCACTGCCAAAGTAAGCAGCTTCTACAGTTGGTTTCTGTTGTTGTTGTTGTTGTTGTTGTTGTCGTTTTTTTCTCCTCTGTTCTTTTGTGTCTCGGCCCCGATGCCTTAAATACATGTATCATTGTAAGCCAAGTCCTAAATGACAGTCTGGCGAGCCTGTGACGTGTGCAGCATGTCTAAGTCTGTGAGAGAGCTAATATCGAGAAGACCAGACCGGGGTCAAAGATTTAACTGGCGTGGTTCATTTGGTCGGGAGCACATGTGGATTTGAGCAAGACAGCGTACGTTAATATGAGCCTCTTGTGGTGGATGGGAGTGGTTGTGTAAGAGCGAGAAATCCTCGGAGCATTTTGGCCTGGGAGGGCTTTTTATAGCAGTTTTTTCTTTTTCTTCATCTCTCTCAGCTGGAGATAATTCCGTCCAGAGTGCCGAGGACACGAGGTAGGAAAATCAAATCGGACAGGCCACCAGCATGCATGATCATACAAAACACTGATCACAGCCTAAACCAATGCGCAGGGGAAGCTTAATATTGTGTTATTGGGTTGTTTTTGATATATACACTTATGTAAGCTTGTTTACCTCACATTTCACCTTCCACACAGTCTTCATCTCATCTTCAGTGCACATACACTCTTCATCAACAGAATAGCTGCACCCAGAAGGAGGTGTGGGATTGCAGTGCTATTGGGAAGGAAGATAAAGGTTACCAGGAACAATAAATGATGATACATTTAGACTGATATGGACAATATTTATTGAGCTACACATACACAAATATGATCAGTATGATGTTGGGCCACCATACTGAGAGACACGCGGCATGGAGCTGTAGCGGTTCCTGATGTTGTCCTGTGATAATCCATCCCATGCAGCTTGAATATCCTCACACAGTTCCTGCAGATGGTGCGGTAGGGGTGGAGGTGGAGTGACCCCAGACCTTCTGGACGTGTGATGTGTGACACGAAGCCGCTCATCTTGGCGCTGACCATGGTGCCTCCACGCACGGATTCGTTGGTCGTCTCCACCAAGACAAATGCAGGACTGAAGATGACCCGCTGCCATTCTGAGTCACTCCGTGACAGTCTGGCACGACACCATTGCAGTCTTTGGTGATGCTGACGTGGTGTTAAGCACAGTTGTCGTAACGGTCTGTGTGCATGTAGTCCTGCGTGGTGCAGCCATCTGCCAATGGTGCTGCACTAACAGGATGACTCATGGAGGGCATCACTGCTCGCTGAATGTCCGCAATCGTGGCTGTTAGGTAGGTCACCTGGATGCAACTATTCTTTTGACAATGAGTGTTACATGTGCAACAGGCATTATGAAATCCGATTTGAGTAACCAGAGCATCCAGACTGAGACACAATTCCGATTGGAATCGCATTTCAACCCACCTCCAAATGTTGTCAGATAATCAGAAATCAATCTGGATACAGTCTGGGTGTGCCAAAAATTGGATTGGGGCTAGCAGTCCAAACATAGCTGTTGTTCCCCCTAAAAGCCTTGCTGAATGTTTGCACTAGAGGTTGCAGGACTCCAGATTTTTAGCAGCTGACAGTTATGTGATGGAAGTTGAGTCGCTGATGACGTCCTGAATAAAACCACAGGAGTCGGGAATGCTTTGCAAGAAGTGACTTTAAATGTCCGTAATGAAGCCAAACTCCACCAACCAGTAGAGCGTGACGTTCCCTTTCCAACCAGCCAGGATCGCTTTGTCAGCCTTCAGGGAGCCATATACATGGCCCTCTGGAATCTTGGAAATTTGTATCTAACTTAGCCGTATGCAAGCGGTGTTGCCGAGACGCTTGCCTGTGGTGGAGATCTTGAGAGCCAGATATATTGAGAGTACTGTACCTTGATGAGAAATAAGAGTAACCAACTTCAGACGCGTTAAGCTGCCTCTCCAACCACACACGGGAAACTGGAGATGATGTCGTATAATATCTGATCCTTGATATACTGCAGATCGGAGCTGAACGAAGCCAAACTCCACGCTTTCCAACAAGCCCTGGATCTCCTTGCATCTTCAGGTAACTGGAGATACGGAACCCAAAATCACCAGCCTCCTCCCCGTCGTCTTATCCAAGGCATCCTTGCTGATATCGTCCTAATCACATGATCAGTGTGATCAATGCCGAACAGTAAATTTGAGAAATGCATTACTCGATTAGCCTGTGCAAACCTTAATTAGCATGAAGAAATGGGAATAAATCTTGTTGAAGGGAGAAACAAATGTGGCCAGAGTGTGGCTGGTGGAAGCTTCCGGAGCTCTGCAAGTGTTTGTGTACTGATCTTCTTCCAGCCCCTCTTCGCCATGGCTCGCGTCCCGGCCCGGCTGCGCTCGGACGGCTGCCGGATCCACCCAGGCAGCGTGGGCGACTGTGTTATTAATTACTGTGGATTCTTGGCTCCTGAGTTGTGATTGTGTTCTCAAAACATGTCATGAAAACATTTTCCTCCAGCAGCTGTTTTTTTTTTTTTGGTCTGATTAAGGTTGTGTTTCTGTTTCATCTGCTCCGAGCCTGCAGGGCCTTTTGTAGCATGAGTGAGTCACCAGAGGAAGGTGCGGTTAACGCACTAATGGGTGCTCACACAAATCCACACTCGCGTCCTCAGACACATTCTGTCTAATTACCCCTATAATGTCAGGAGAGAAATTATAGGTCACTAAGGTGGTGCAAGCAGCTCTCCCGCTGAAGTCCGGGGGTCTGACCGCATAATATTTTGATTTGAAACAAGTTCGTGACTTCTAATTAGGTTTAAATTCCCTTCAAGTTGGAGGCTTCATGCTAGCTTTGTAATCTGCTCCTAATGAAACTTGACCCTGGTTTCTTTGCAGTAATGAGGGCCTTTTCTGTCTCCGCGGTTTGTCTATGCCTTGTTATCTCCACATATTAGCAACAGCAGACTTTCCCCTGATTACAGATGTATCATTTTCTTTTTGGCAGCAGTTCTGACCAGGGGCCTTGGTGTCGTCGCCCTGCGCACAGAGACTCGTCGCCATGGGAAAGCAGAACAGCAAGCTCAGGCCCGAGATGCTACAGGACCTGAGGGAGAACACTGAGTTTTCTGACCACGAGCTGCAGGAGTGGTACAAGGTGAGACATGCAACTGAACATCATCGACTATCAAAACTAATCACTAGGTCACATCTCTGGTCATAATAAGGACTCATTCATTGACCACGATTCATTGATGAGTCCCCTGTGACTGGAACGTACCTAATAGCATGTAATGCCTCCACGAGCACCAACAACAGCTGTGATTGGATTTGGCATGTACTGGACAAGTTCAGACACTCTTGCATCAAAGAATTGCCCAGTTGGGTCAGATTTGGTGGATGCCTTCCCTGGCACAATTCCGAGGAGAATTCCCTGTAGACTGGGATTGTAGCCACTGCTGGTAGACCCGTATGACCGTACACTTCCATACACCTGCAGATTCAGCTACTTCCTTCACACTATGGTCTTTGGCACACCCAAATGCAGTCACTCCTTTTAGCCAATCATTAACATCTGCTTTGGAGCCATTTTCCACACATGGACGAGACATTCACTGCACTGTACCACCTCTTCTCAATCTATGAATCCCATCACTCACACCCACTGGGATTTATAGCCCCATCATCCTCGTGCAGCGCCATCTGCAGGAGCCTGAAGTTACTACCACCTTAAACACACAAGGTGATTCATTTTTTCATTTGTCCAATAAACTTAGAATGCATCATATGGCCAAAAGTATGTGGTCACCCCTCCTACTAATGGCGTTCAGGTGTTTCAGCCACACCCATGAAATCAAGCGCTCATCCATGCAGCCTCCATAGACAGACACTGGCAGTAGTGTGGGTCATACTGGAGAGCTCAGTGACTTTAAACACGGCTCTGTGATTAGGATACCACCTTTGTCATCAGTCAGTTTATGGGAGCTCCAACCTACTAGATCTGCCCCAGCCAATTATGGGTGCTCTTATTGTGAAATGGAAGCGTCTAGGAACAGCAACTGCTCAGCCATGAAGCAACAGACCAAGCAAACTCACAGAGCGGAACCGCCAGTTATTAAGGCACATAGCACGTAAACATTATCTATCCTCTCACTACAGAGTTCCAAACTCCCTCTGGAAGCAACATTAGCACCATAACTGTGCATCAGGGGCTTCATGGAACGGGTTTCCATGTCTGAGAAGCTGCACACAAGGCTAAGATCATTATGGCCAATGCCAAGCCTGGATTGGAGTCATGTAAAGATCCCCCACTAGACTCCGGAGCAGTGGAAACATGTTCTCTGGGTGATGAATCTCCACTATCTGGCAGTTTAGCGGATACCAGGAGAGTGTTAACTACCAGAATGCGTAGTGCCAACGGTAAATGGAACTGCTTACAAAGCCCTTTTACACTGTTTTAAGCTGCCAACTCTGTGGCAGCAGTTTGAGGAAGCATGGCTGTGCCCCGCTATGCACAAAGCCAGCTCCATAAAGACATGGTTTAAGGACATTGGCGTGGAGGAACTCCAGTGTCCTGCACAGAGCCCTGAACTCAACCCCACTGAACACCGTTGGGATGAACCAGACCGCTGATTGTAAGCCAGGCTTTATCAGCCAACATCAGGCTTTATCAGCCAACATCAGTGCCTGACCACACAAATGCTTATTCGACAAATTCCCACAAACACACTTCAAAATTAAAAGCCTTCTCGGAAGAGTGGAGGCTGTTGTAGCCACAAAAGGGGGGCAAATCCATGTGTTGGAGTGTAATGTCCAACAAAATCATAAAGAGGGGATACTTTTGGCTATGTATGTACATGTATATGTATATGTAGTGTGTCATTTAAAACTTGGTAACTGTTGTCTGCCTCTAAAATCTGTTCTGACTCTGATTGTGTCAAAATAAAACAATAATAATGATAAAAAATATACAAATAATATTAATAACATGTTTCCACTCCCCTTTCATGACCCCAACCTATAATTCGCAAGAGATGATGAGCTATCTCAGAGACCCTCGCTAATACTGTTTCACTTGGAAGGCAACATCATGGTTGACAGAACAGTGCTGTATGATCTCCGTTTCTGACTGAATGTATTCCTGTGCTTATTCAGAAATGGATGCAGCAGAGGCTGAGACGGAATTACAGAGCTGAAACTCTGTCCACATTATTTCTGCTTCTTTTTGATACATTTGATACACTACTTTAATCAAAGTAAGGCTGTTTTTGTCATAACCGCTGGAGCATGTGGTTTAACAACTGTTTAACCTTAAACCTGTCAGAATTCCTACATAATCAACCAGTTAAGCTCACCTGTCAAAAAAATGAGTCACCTGTGACTGAAATGTCCCTAATAGCGTGTAATACCTCCACAAGCACCAACAACAGCTGTGATTGGATATGGCATGGAGCAGACAAGTTTCTGGATGTAGACCACATGAAAGTTCAGACATTCTTTTGCTCCATCAAAGAATTGTGCCGTTGGTCCAGATTTGGTGGATGCCTTCCCTGACACAAGTCCGAGGAGAATTCCCTGTAGACTGGGATTTAAGCCACTGCTGGTAGACCTGTGTGACCCTATGCTTCCATACACCTGCAGATTCAGCTACTTCCTTCACACTATGGTCTTTGGCTCGCCCGAATGCGGTCACTCCTTTTAGCCAATCATTAACATCTGCTCTGGAGCCATTTTCCACACATGGGACTAGACATTCACTGCACTGTAGCACCTCTTCTCAGTCTGTGGATCCCGTCACTCACACCCCGCAGGTATTTATAGCCCCGTCATCCTCCTGCAGCTCCATCTGCTGGAGCCTGAAGTTACTACCACCGTAAACACGCAAGGGGACTCAATTTTCTGTCCAGTGAGTTTATTATATTAGCGAAAACGTTGTGATTGAGACAGACCTACACTGCTAGATGACCTTCTAGACTTTTAGAAGTCTAAAATAATACCTTAATTGACACTGTTAATCCACACCTTGGCCCACATGCATACAGGAACATAAGAGCAACTCTTTTTCCCAGAGATACAGAGTACTGTCCCGACTGTACACTGAATAGCTCTCTGTAGTGGTCATGGGAAATGAGCTGCACTATGAAGCTCTGTATCCCAGGCTCAAGCGCTGCTGCGATAGCCCTGAGGAGATGCTGGGATGCCTGCAGTAAATACACGGCTATATGAACGGATTAGGCCACGTGTATTGAAATGTAAGCTCCTGTGAGTCATGCTGGCTGAAGGGCTGAAAAAGAGCTGAGTGAACACAATCTGACCTGAACACAATCTCTCAACCTCGTCGCTCAGGGTCAGGGAGCAAACGAGGGGGCTTTATCCTGGATCTCTGAACTAATTCTGCAAAGAAAGCAATTAAAGCCAAGTCTAATTCATATGAGCAAATATTTTTCTATTAACCATGGTCATTTCTGCCATTACAGTCTGTATCTCCAATCCAGTTCCATTTTCCCGGCCCATTTGCAGGGACAATTTCTCCCAATGTAAAAAGCAGCTGGAATATTTAAATGGTGTAAAAAAGAGCTTCTTATAACAATGACCAGATGCTTTTCTCTCTTTAGGGGTTCCTCAAAGACTGCCCGAGCGGCCACCTGAATGTGGAGGAGTTCAAGAAAATCTATGCCAACTTCTTCCCGTACGGTGACGCCTCCAAGTTTGCCGAACACGTCTTCCGCACGTTTGACACCAACAACGATGGCACCATCGACTTCAGGGAGTTCATCATCGCCCTGAGTGTGACATCACGAGGGAAGCTGGATCAGAAGCTGAAATGGGCCTTTAGCATGTACGACCTGGATGGCAACGGCTACATCAGTCGTGAGGAGATGCTGGAGATTGTGCAGGTCAGCTGAAAATGTCTTGGGAGAAGCCGTGCAAAGAGCTTTCACACGGAAATAGGCGCTAAAGGATAGAGAGGCTGTTAATGAGGGGGTACAGTGATTTTTAGGCATTTTCAAAGCTGTATTGTCATTGATAGTCATTCAGTGTCTTTACAGTGGTGGTGTTGGAACCAGGGGTCAGTATCCGTAGCGCAAACATAGCCATAACCCAAAACCTCCAATGAAAGAACATGTGTCTTTTCAGTTTTGGTTTAGATGAAGATGGGAAAACAAGTGTGTCAAGCAAATGCTCCTTTATTGAACCGCATCCTCAGTCTTAGCGCACAAGACTGGAGAGACTGCGCGCAGCATCGTCTTCCCCACTGAGGCGTAGGAAGGGTAGCATTGGAGCCACAATGCTTAGGCTTGTTCCACCACTCTGCCAGCACCTGCTGGAAGTGTTGCAGGAGGGCCACGCTAAACTCTACCAGGCCCTCACACTGTTCCGCCGGCTGGTAGTCACTGCCACCTCTTTCACCATCCTCTAGCCGTCTCCAGTGACAAGCCTATCCCACAACCTGGCACAAAATGACACATGTGCAATCTGTAGCTGAACTAGAGCAACTTGTTTTATTTCCAGGTCTCTAATACGTCAGCTGCAGCACCTCCCAAGAGCCTCTAAATGTATATGGCTATGGCTGTGCAAGCCAATAGCAGGACACTGCATAGCCTTTCCTCTAGGAGAGCCATTTTGGTAACCTCAGAGAGCAGAGACCCTGGGGGGTTGCCCCTCCAGAGCAGGGGTTCTGAAATGTCCACCTTTGGTACCACATCCTGTGTCTTGGGGTGCCAGAGTAGAGAGTGCTGCGTCCTGCTCCCTAATGCAGCATAGGTAGGGTAGAGCTGGAGGCACAACTTTCCGGCTTGTTCAGCCACCACTCTGCCAGCACCTGCTGGAAGTGTTGCAGGAGGGCCACGCTAAACTCTACCAGGCCCTCACACTGTTCCGCCGGCTGGTAGTCACTGCCACCTCTTTCACCATCCTCTAGCCGTCTCCAGTGACAAGCCTATCCCACAACCTGGCACAAAATGACACATGTGCAATCTGTAGCTGAACTAGAGCAACTTGTTTTATTTCCAGGTCTCTAATACGTCAGCTGCAGCACCTCCCAAGAGCCTCTAAATGTATATGGCTATGGCTGTGCAAGCCAATAGCAGGACACTGCATAGCCTTTCCTCTAGGAGAGCCATTTTGGTAACCTCAGAGAGCAGAGACCCTGGGGGGTTGCCCCTCCAGAGCAGGGGTTCTGAAATGTCCACCTTTGGTACCACATCCTGTGTCTTGGGGTGCCAGAGTAGAGAGTGCTGCGTCCTGCTCCCTAATGCAGCATAGGTAGGGTAGAGCTGGAGGCACAACTTTCCGGCTTGTTCAGCCACCACGCCAGCGTCTGCTGGAAGTGTTGCAGGAGGACTACAGAAAACTCTGCCAGGCCGTCACACTGCCCCGCCAGGTGTCCTTGCTGCCACCTCTTTCACCATCCTCCAGCCGGTCTCCAAGGACAAGCCTATCCCACAGCCC
The DNA here is from genome assembly GCA_034552555.1 of Semaprochilodus insignis. Taxonomy (NCBI): domain Eukaryota; kingdom Metazoa; phylum Chordata; class Actinopteri; order Characiformes; family Prochilodontidae; genus Semaprochilodus; species Semaprochilodus insignis. Next base: position 2,466,675 of record CM067475.1, read on the forward strand.
AGCACAAAATAACCCGTGTGCAATCTGTAGCTGAACCACAGCAACGCCTACCTCAGCTGCAGCACCTCCCCAGAGCATCTGCGTGTATGTGGCTATGGCTGTGCAAGCCAGTAGCAGGACACTGCATAGCCTTTCCTCTAGGAGGGCCATTTTGGTGACCTCAGAGAGCAGAGACCCTGGCGTGTGTCACCCCTGAGGGTTGCCTCTCCGCAGCTGGGGTTTTAAAATGTCCACTGTTCTGTTCCCCCCTTGGTCCCGCAACCTCTGTCTTGGGGCGCCAGAGTAGAGAGACTGAGCGCTGTGTCCTCCTCCCCAGTGCAGCATAGGTAGGGTAGAGCTCTCGGCCTTGTTCAGCCACCACATCAGCGTCTGCTGTAAGTGTTGCAGGGGGGCCACAGTAAACTCTGCCAGGCCGCCACGCTGCCACCTCTTTCACCGTCCTCCAGCCGGTCTCCAGTGACAAACCTATGTCACAACCCAGCATAAAATGACACATGTGCAATCTGCAGTTGAACCGCAGCTACTTCTTACATTTCCAAGTCTTTCCTACAGCAATCATGGCACCTCCCAAGAGCACCTCCCATGCATCCATAGTCAGGGGATGCACAGTATGTAAAGTTGATCATGATAAGTAGTGCATTTTACAATGAAGCCTCCCGTTCATGTAATAGCTTCCTGTGAGGCCGATTTCAGAGGCCCTTCAGACGTCTGGGTCCTACCGCCGTCACTGTGACTCTGAAAGTTCCTCCAGAATGGAGCGTTTCATACCACTCGGAATGACTTTGTTTACATCTTAAGGACTTAATTATGCGGAAAATCTGAAAATATGAGAAATCTGTGGAATTGCCTGTTAATGCCTCAGGAGACATGATATTTATGCTTGAGTGGGCTGAAGAGATGCGATTAAGAGATACAGTGTTCAAAAGTCTTGGCTCACTTCTTAGCGAATGCTTTGAAACTCAGGTTTTGATTAAGCGTACCGCTTCCCAAAAAACACCCAGCCACAATTCCAAAGCAGCATGTTGTCCTTATTGCTTTGGCTGCACGTTGAAATCCTCTGCTGGTGCTCATCTGCCAGTTGAGCGTTTGAGTGGCTTGTGCCCTGAATCTGTGGAGTAAGCTCCAATCTGCAGATGTTGAATGTGCAGGTTGTTCAGTTATAGATGAGCTCGTGTCAATTCTTGGAAATGCCGGTAATGCAGCGTTAGCATGGTTGACCATATGTTTTATCCTGGCTGGGCTGATGCCACACAAACAGCTGCAGCTCCTGGTCTTTACAGGCCTAATGTGATATTCTAGGCTGCGTGGATTTGAGAAATTAGATTGGCGGGTCTGATTCAGTAATTGTGGCCTGTCATAAGCCCGTATGGTTCATCGTCATAAATCCATCACTGGTGAAAACTTTCTAAAATTAGTCTGCAGACTCTTGGCCTTTGCCGAACCTGAATCTAATGAAGTACACAAACAGCTGTATTTATTATCTCCCAACTGGAGCTGCGTGTATGGGTCAAAATCCCTGATCACCGCTGGCTAAAGCTTCTATGTACCCCACCACTTTTATTCAGAGTGCTAGTCTATTCGCTCATTCCCTGTCCAGCAAGCCCCTGAGACGGAGAGCGCTATTGGCATGTGTTTAGCGTGTGCGGCTTGTGCTCAGCTGCAGTCCGACCCTGCTATGAGTGAAGCCCCCCCTAACCATCAACCTCAATGGGGTAGATGAAGTGGGGGATGATGATAGCGTCAGCCCTGGTGCTGTTCCCTTGTGGATTAGCAAGTTAAATTTAACCAGGATTTATCCCAGTGTGCAGAACGGCGGGATTATCCGCGGGCTCATGGACGTTACGGTTGGCTGGCGCGTGGAGATTGCAGAGCCGTTTCGTGTTTTACTATGGGCGCTGCTGTAACGGAGGGGGGGAGGGGTGGACAGACATCGCCACCAGAGGACCACTCCACTGGAGCACCCACTCTACTATATCATAAAAGCGGCAGCGACTCTCTTAGCACTAATACCTATGGCCCATATGGGATTGTAAATGCGGTATTCCAATTAGAGCAGCTCATTCTGCGGTTTGTACCAGGCCACAGTGCAACAGTGACATGATTTGAGGACTCATCATCAGTCTCGAGCAGTAAGCAGATGGCTGAACTGTGCAGAATCTGATGAGGCTCTAAATAGGGATAGAATACTAATGACGTTACTGCTCTTCTCAACTTAATCCATCATACTCTCTCGCTCCTATGTCACAGGCCATCTATAAGATGGTGTCATCGGTGATGAAAATGCCAGAGGATGAGTCCACACCGGAGAAGAGGACGGATAAGATCTTCAGACAAATGGACTTGAACAATGATGGTAAAACCGCAAGCAGTGCTTGGCTTCTTTTTAAGGAACGACTTGGCCAAAAATCATTTTCTCTGTATCTCAAATGAAGCTGATCGGTAAAGACATATTTGGTGTCCACCGTTTGCTATTGCGCAGTGGGTAGCCTGGGCCTGGGTTTGATTCTCTGGGATATGTGGAGTTTGCATGTTCTCCCAGTGTCTGCATGTGTTTCCTCCCACAGTCCAAAAACATGCAGTCAGGTGAACTGGAGATGCTAAGTCACCTCCCTAGGTGTGTGTGTGCGTCTACCCTGCAATGGACTGGCAGTCTGTCGAGGGCGTTTCCTGCATTCTGCCCAATGAGCACTAGGATAGGCCCCTGGGTTCGATTCTGCAACTGGGTATATGGAGTTTGCATGTTCTCCCAGTGTCTGCATGTGTTTCCTCCCACAGTCCAAAAATATGCAGTCAGGCGAACTGGAGATGCTAAGTCACCTCCCTAGGGATAGACCCCAATGAATAAAGGGCTAATGCAGTTAACAAGGGGAGAACATGCAAACTCCAGTCACCTGGACAGAAAATCAAACCCAGGCCCAGACTACTGTTGGTTCGGTGCAGTGAGTAGGCTGGGCCTGGGTTTGATTCTCCGGTGCATGTTCTTCCCATGTTTGTGTGCTTCCTCCCATAGTCCAAAGACATGCAGTCAGGTGAACTGGAAGTGCTAAATCACCACCCTAGGTGTGTGTATGTGCGCGTCTGCCCTGCAATGGACTGGCAGCCTGTCGAGGGTGTTTCCTGCATTCCGCACAGTGAGCACTGGGATAGGTCCCAATGAATAAAGGCTAATGCAGTTAACAAGGGGAGAACATGCAAACTCCACCCGCCCGGCCAGAGAATCAAAACATGTAGCCAGGCGAACTGGAGATGCTAAATCACCACTCTAGGCAGTGCCCTGTGATGGACTGGCAGCCTGTCGAGGGTGTTTCCTGCATTCTGCCCAGTGAACGCTGGGACAGGCGCCAAAGAATAAAGGGCTAAGGCCATTAACAAGTAATAGAAGCCTATGTATACCAGTTAGCATAGTGCTACATGATCCAATCTATACAATTTCCCATTTACACTGATGTAATCAGTCAGCTAAGATATGTTTGCCACCCAGGTTTTTCTTCTTTGGCTTAGCACTGGAGCTAAGATGGCAACATTGCTAACAGACACTGGGTTAATAGTCACCCAATTTTTTTTCCGTACATACATCCCTCAGAAGTTTTCTCAAACCGCATCCTGTTCTTAATTAAGAACATGCACATTTGGTGATGTGGTTCAGGCCACAGTGCATCTTACTGTCATCTATTAAAGTGTACAAAACTTTCCCAGGTGCTGTGCAAATTCCGAATCCCCCGCAGAATCCCCATCGTCCATATGTCTACATTATGCTAGATTTCATTTCTATTTATAGGCCTATATCTTCTATATATAAACCTAGACCGTCAACAGATGGGGGAGTCACAGTTCAGCTCAACATGTCTAACTTCAAACAGTGCTCTGCTACATGATGAAGTTTGGTACACTTTTGTAATTGACAGTGAGTCAGACTGTATTCTAAGCCACATTGCCAGGTCTCTGCAAGCTTATTGAATAAGTTGGAATCCAGAAGCAGTTAAAAGAAGCTTTGGAGATTTGTTTACGGAAATGATTTGGGTGTCTACTGACTTCTGGGGTTTGTTATCAATGTTAACCTCATAGCTAGGCTCTAGCGCTAAAGTAAAGATGCATGTGTACATGGAAAATTGTGTCCATTTGATTCTTTGCCAAACCATTTTATTTGACATACTGTCATCTATACATATGTAGAAAGGTATGAATAAATGGTTCAAATATGGCTTCTAGCTACTGTTCTCAGCTCCCTGTACCATATAGGAGCACTCTATAGTTCTACAGTTACAGACTGTAGTCCATCTGTTTCTCTGTATACCTTGATACCCTGTTCTTCAATGGTCAGGACCCCCACAGGACCACCACAGAGCAGGCATTATGAGGGTGGTGGATCATTCTCAGCACTGCAGTGACACTGACGTGGTGCTGGTGTGAGTGGATCAGACACAGCAGTGCTGCTGGACACCTCAGTGTCACTGCTGAACTGAGAATCGTCCACCAACCAAACCTATCCAGCCAACAGTGTCCTGTGGGTAGCGTCCTGTGGGCAGTGTCCTGTGGGCAGCATCCTGTGACCGCTGATGAAGGGCTATAGGATGACCAACACTGCACTGTGCAGCAGCAGATGAGCTATCGTCTCTGACTGTACATCTACAAGGTGGACCAGCAAGGTAGGAGTGACTAATAGAGTGGACAGTGAGTGGACACAGTGTTTAAACACTCCAGCAGCACTGCTGTGTCTGATCCACTCACACCAGCACAACACACACTAACACTGCAGTGCTGAGAACGATCCACCACCCACATAATACCTGCTGTGGGGTGGTCCTGTGGGGGTCCTGACCATTGAAGAACAGGGTAACGAAGTATTCAGAGAAACAGGTGGACTACAGTCTTCACTATTCAGGCAGGCTGTTAGTACACTGTTAACCTGGTGGGGGTACAAGATGCCGTTACTTGTTAGCTACATTAGCCTCATTGCTAAAGAAGCAAATTTCGAAAACCAAATACACGTCTTTGCTTTTTGATTTTGGGATTGAAGGGGAAACGTGTACATTTCATGTGGCTTCTCTCTCCCACCACGCAGGTAAGCTGTCCTTGGAGGAGTTCATAAAAGGTGCCAAAAGCGACCCCTCCATCGTGCGGCTACTGCAGTGCGACCCCAGCAGTGCCTCGCAGTTCTGAGTCCGCCCAACAAGGAGCAGACGCTCAATGCATGAAGGTCGTCGTCTCTCATTGTTATTAGTGTTCCGGACGGGAAAAAAAGAAAAGAAGTGCATCAGTTTTCCTTTCAGTTTGCTAGTTTGTTTTTTTCTTCTCTGAGAAAGGACACGCATACATCCGAAGAACAAAGACAACACCCGCAAAGACGTCCCGTGTCTGCTGCGCTTTGTCTGTCCGAGGCTCACGGAGCGCTCGGCTCACCGTTCCGCTGCTGACCGTGCTCCATTGCTCCTCGTTTTGGGAGGAACCTTTAACCAATACCGAACCCCACCCCTCCCCCCGCCGGCCGCCGTTCCTTGGGAATTGTGCATGCACACCCACTCCTCCCCACTCTCACTCCGTGCCCTGTGTTTGGTTTTGTTCTCTGATGGCACAGTTTTCCTCCTTTTTATATCCATATCGATGTGTATATAAATATACAGTATAAACACATATAGGACATATAGGGGAAAAAAGGCACTTGCATTCAAAGACAGTATTATGTAGCTTGAGTAAAGTATCCAAATCCGTAGCCCCCAGTAGACCAAGTGGACAGATCGTACTGAATGTGGGGATTATTGTTATTGTTCATTTCGGCTATGGCGCTTATGAGCATTCGTTTACTACGAGAAGGCTGGAGATCCTGTTGTTTGATTTTGTTTATTCCATGTTTTTTTTTTTTTTTTTTTGTATATACTGTATGTGTATCATTTTTTCCTCCATGTTTATTATTTATTATTGGCTTTTTTTTTCTCTTTCTTTCTTTCCTTCTTTCTTTCATGGTGTCCTTCGATCAGCTCTGTGAAATCAGTCAGTGTTTGATTCTCTTCAGGCCTGCAGGAATGAAGCTCTGGCGGTTTCACCCTGAAGGAAGATGCGAGAGAGAGAGCGAGAGAGAGAGACTTGAAGCTCTATCCCGGGGCGTCTGCGGTGAACTGTTATAAGCTTCGTGTGACACGTGTGCATCAGGGGATACATTCCGTCGTGTTCTGGAACCAGACGCTTGTAGCACATATGATCTGAGGCGCTTTGTGTGCGTGTGAACGTGAGCGTGGCGTGCGCATGTTTTCCGGTGCATGTATGTGTGCGCGCGTATGAGCGTTAACTTTATAGTATCACTTTGTGTCGTTCAATACGGTACGTTTTTAAGGTAATGCTGTGTTTTTTGAATTCCCTCCCCCGACCAGCACCTCCCCCCACCACCACCCCTCTTTCCCTGTTCTAAGTGGCAAATTACCCTGCACCATGTAATACTCCAATTTTGCAAAAGGTACTCTGTTTGTAATTTCCTAACATAGAAGGGAATGGACAGTCCAGTCACCTTCAGAGAAATTGCATCTGTACACCAGAAGGAGAGATATTACAGACAGCACTAAGGGCTTGTTTCCACTCTCGACCGAAGGATGGAATGGAAAACATCACTGCTTTTCTGTTTTGGCGCAAGAACACACGAGAGCATACCCTCCTCTCCTCCGTCTCCTTCTCAGCCCTCCGGCCTGCCTTTCGCGCACACAGTGATGGAGCTTCGGGCCCTGCAGCTCTGATATCGACACTCCCACCTTTCTTTGTCTAGCTCTACAGCTGTTAGCATCTCATTGCTTCCATATTTGTACTGAGTCATTTTGCATATATATATATATATATATATATATATATATATATAT
>CM067475.1:2474016-2487187 GCA_034552555.1 Semaprochilodus insignis
AAAAAGATGCTTGCAGGTCATTACTTCCTGGATTAAGTTTAGTCTTAGACTATACAACATTCTAAATAGAGGTTCTTCATTGAAAGCAAAGCAGTCCAGGACTAGGCTCAATCCCTGTCTGGAAAACCGACCCTAAATGATTGTTTCTCTCCCAATGATTTAATTACGCAGAGATGATGAACTGTTGGTGGAATTCCCCTTTAAAGATGTATAATGGGTAGTGCATGACCTAGAGAGCATTAACGTCAGACTTGAGGCATACCAACTTATGATAAAATGCCTTGTTTGTGTAGTCTTTGTCCAGCCATTGCTAAGATGAATATGCTAATACAAAGTCTAAAAAAGTGCTTTTGCCTGTAGAGTACTTTATTTCCCATGTCTTGTGTTTGTCTAATGTGGCTGCAGGTGCTACTCTATCGATGCGCTCCCTGGTCAAAGAAGAACCAGACTGGAGGGTTGCTGGTAGCCCTGGCGACAGGGTGGCTGTGGGGGGGCCATTCAGACTGCGAAGGGGCAGCCGCTTTACCTGGAGGAAAGAGTGTCAATCAATCATGGAGAGGTGAGCGAAGAGCTTTCTGAGCAGCCTTTAGATCACTGAATAAGGGTCCTTTTGCCTTGACTGAGCACTTCACTCTGGAACAGTGACAGTTAACAGTCAACATCCCAACGTGAATGCATTATTAACGTGTGTTTGCCAAGTAGCTCAAATATTTCTCAGCAAACGTCTTCACAGTGAGCAATCAGGATTAGAGCCTGACTGATGTTATGTTTTTCAGCCGCTAATATATAGCATGATGTTATTGGCTTCTACTGTATTAACAACATGCAAGTATTGGGGACATTGCAGCGGTTAGGGTCTTTTTCTGGCTTCAAGCTCCTCATGAAAGGAAACACGGTGGCTGACAAGACCCAATCCATTGCAAAATAAAAACGAACAAGCATAAACTGCGTAAACATTTATGGTAAAAATGTGTTAACTTATTAGAGTAGATATACAGCTCTGGAAAAATTTAAGAGACCACCTCCAAATGACCAGTTTCTCTAGTTGTACAGTTTCTGGGTTTGTGTTTGACCAAAATGAGCAGTTCTGTTTTATTCTATACCCTACTGGAAACACGTCTCCCAAATTCCAGTTCAAATATTGTATTTAGATCTGTTTATTTAGAAAATCACTAATGACGCCTCCAGAAGTCTGTTTTTTGAACCATGCTCACTGTGCATTTCACCCTCAGCCACCGCTCGCCAGTCTTTCTGTAGGTCACTTGAGGTCATCTTACGTTGGTTAAGTGACATTGCAATGAGGTGGCGCTCATCACGGTCAGTAGAGAGTGGTTTCCGCCCTCTGCCAGTCTGTAGCTGTGTTGTCCTGTGTGTTTGCTGCTTGACCTTGATGCTCACTGTATCTGCCAGTAAAGCTAGAACCCAACCTTCTGTTCCTCACTAAGAACCTGCTGTACATGTGGAGATGCCGGTTTAAGAAGAAGCTGGAGTGGGCTCTTATTGATTTCCAGAGCTGTGTAATGTCACTGTATTGTGGTGTGAGTTAGCATGTAGAGTGAAAATATAAATTATCAGGTTATTATACCAGATATGACACGTCAGATAGCTGTCGAGCCAGCCGAGTTAACCATGAACCGAACTGTGAGTCTCTGTGGTCTTATCAAGCTCAGTGATTTTTCCATCGCAGATATTCCATCCCCATTAAAAGTCTTCCAGATTGGTTTGTGTTGTGTTGTCCCTCTCTTTGCAGAGCTTTTGTAGTTGCATGCGTTTCCTGTACCTGCAGCGCGTTTGTGAAAAGTAGCTCAGGTGTAGCCATGTTGATGAAAGTGTTTTTTAATTTTTCAGTGAGTTTACAACACATTTTTTTGTCACTGTGCTTCCGGTCTTGGGTGATTGCAGGGAAATCCCTTCCCCTGATGTAGTTATTATGAAGTAGACATGATCTGTTATTGTTATTACTGTAATTTGCATCACAGTAAGATTAATATAAGCACTTCTACTTCCCTGTAATGACACCAGTTTGACACTAGAGGGCCTGCTAATACAACTGGAGTGTTGATCACCTCCTGCTGCCGGCAGTATTGGAGTGTGTTTTCTGGAAGGTGTTCTCCGGTGACTGGAGAAGAGTTTGCAGCACTGTTGACTGCCCTGTTTAATCGTCTGTTGTCTGCCAGTTTCTTTATAGAGAATCAGTATCCTGATGAAGCCAAGAGAGAGGAGATTGCGAATGCCTGCAACTCCGTCATCCAAAAACCTGGTGAGTTATCTTGTGCAGACAAGCAGCAAGCTCTGCAAGACCTGTTACATGATTGTTGCAGCCTAGATGCCCTACAGATTAGATGGTGCAGACTGACACATATTGACTGAATTCCTCTGTTTTGAAATAATGTGGTCCCAGGGTGCAAGCTTTCCGAGTTTGAGAGAGTCACCGCACTCAAAGTGTATAACTGGTTTGCCAATCGCAGGAAGGAGATGAAGAGACGTGCTAACATAGGTAAGAGTTTGCGAAAGACTATGTAAATAATATGAAACGTGATTTTTCGTTCTGAGAATTGATCAGTATTGGGTTTGCTCTTCTTTTCTCTTTTTTCCTTGTTTGCCATCACACTTCCGATGCCATCCCATGTTGAATTCTCAGAGGCTGCTATTCTTGAGAGCCATGGAATAGAAGTGCCAAGCCCCAGCTGCCACTCAAATGGCGAAGAGTTAGAGAACCAGGAGTTTGGAGATCAGGTTGTGAATCAGCGATTCTCTGAGCAGGTGAGATGATGTCCAAAACCTACACTACGTGACCTAAAGCCCAGTTCCGTGTTTGTGTTAGACCAAACACCTGAGCCAAATGTCTCATTGTTGAATTCCAGACACAGGCCAGGTGTTATACAACAAAATTTGGTGTACAGAGCAACTCCTGCCTTTCTCCACCTTAAATAAACAATCGACTCCGATAAAGCTCTCCTCTGATAATCTTCCATTTCACCTGTTAAGTTATCTCCATGCTACGTTTGTGTGGCATTATGCCACAGGCAGCTGTGGTGGTGGTCCAGCGCCACCTATGATCGTTATCAGCTGTTGGTTGGTCGTGCTGAAAGATGATCAGCCTCGGCCTCAAAAACAGTAAACAGTAAACGATCCATCTCTAATGTTCTGTCCCTTTTTGTCTTATCATGTGTGAATGCTTATGACAAAAAGTTCCGTGACAGTCAGATGTTGAGTGTGAGATGTTTTTTTTTTTTTTTTCCACTTTCTTTATTTATTAGGATTTTGAACGTCATGCAATGTAAGTGGCATGTAATGCTTAACCCACAACAGTCCTTTGGAAATACACTATATTGCCAAAAGTATTCACTCACCCATCCAAATCATTGAATTCAGGTGTTCCAATCACTTCCATGGCCACAGGTGTATAAATCCAAGCACCTAGGCATGCAGAGTGCTTCTACACACATTAGTGAAAGAATGGGTCGCTCTCAGGAGCTCAGTGAATTCCAGCGTGGTACCGTGATAGGATGCCACCTGTGCAACAAGTCCAGTCGTGAAATTTCCTCCCTACTAAATATTCCACAGTCGACTGTCAGTGGGATTATAACAAAGTGGAAGTGATCGGGAACGACAGCAACTCAGTCACAAAGTGGTAGGCCACGTAAAATGACATGGGGGGTCAGCGGATTGTGAGGCACATAGTGCGCAGAGATCGCCAACTTTCTGCAGTCACTACAGACCTCCATGTGGCCTTCAGATCAGCTCAAGAACAGTGTGTAGAGAGCTTCATGGAATGGGTTTCCGTGGCAGAGCAGCTGCATCCAAGCCTTACATCACCAAGCGTTGTTATAGCTGCAAAGGGAGGGCCAACATCATATTAAACCCTATGGATTAAGGATGGGATGTCACTCAAGTTCATATGTGTGTAAAGGCAGACAAGCGAATACTTTTGGCAATATGGTGTAGGTTTGAAATGGACTATAGCATATGGAGTTGTCTTAAAAAATGCAAAATAATTTTTTATGTGTGCTTAGGAAGAACTCTCTCAAAGAAAGGACAGTGAGCCAGACGGAGCCGCGTTGCCTGCAGTGGAAGTAGTGCCTCTTCCAAGCCCTCCCTCTCAACACGTGGATCAGAAGCTGGAGGAGTCCAAAAGGGAGGCCACAGATGAGGAGTGAGCGTCAGGAAGAGTCAGCGTCTTGTTTTAAGTGGTCTGTGCCGCTTAGTGCCACTCTTGCAGATCTTTGCGGATGAGGTCGGAGTCAGGCCAGACGCCAAAATTTTCGGGTGCCTCTAGTGATACGGAGGCAACTGTATGTATCTACAGTAATCTCGCTTGTAGTAATGGCAATATTTATCTCTATACACTATATTGTGCATTCCAAGACGGTCTTAACACATCGTAAAGAGGGAAAGATGGTTATGGTGCGAAACGGTTAACCCTCCACTTCATGCTAAAGCCCCCTCCACTCTCCCCCCCCATTCTCTTCTTCTTTGTTCTCAAGTATAGCAGTTTGATGAATTGCAGAAGAGGAACCTGCAGGACAGGTATTTGGATGTGGTGATGGGGTGCACTAAATTTTGTGGAGCTTGTGTGAATGCTTCAGTCTTCAGTCTTCTTGGTGACATGCAATAGTGGACAGCCACACAACCTGAATACCACCACCAACTCAGGTAAACACATATTTGGGAAGGGAGGAGTGGAAGTGGCCCCATGTTCACTCACCTTCACTTGGGTATTGGGATTTTACGTCTCGGAGACAACATTATCATCTGTGTTTATATGTCTGTCTTGTTTTTTGTTGTTTTTTTGTTTTTTTTTCTTCTGTTTTTAGAAGCGAAGCTATAAAGATTTTTCTTTAAATATGATCTATACATAATCGCAGATGATCATGACTTTTCACTCTTTTTATATTAACCACTACTTCAAGCCTTTCTCTACCCAGTCACTTAAGCTATTGTGACCTCTGACTGGTGTTTGGGCTCTAAAACGCTTCATTTTTTAAAATCTCGCTTATGGTTTGCTTTAAGCACCATTATTACTTCCATAAGCTAATGCAGTATGTAAAGCTACAAAAAGGACATGTACCTGTGTCAGATTTAGAATCTTATGCAAAAAAAGCTGCTTACAAGTGGATGATCCGCTGTCTTTTCTCCCCCGTCCCTTCGAAGCCAAAGCTATGCCAAGGTAAGCGATCATTCACAGAGAGGAAGTTGGTGCGGTCAAAGACTAATTCACTAACTCTTTCTCTGCTAAGTTTAAAGGAACAGGAACGTGCTTAAAGCAAGTGTGCTCTGAGTGTGGGAAGGTGTTAAGCCATGATAATTCAGGCCTCAGCTCTGTATACCAGAACAAGAAGCAGTGTTGCACGCTGTCAGGGCCCATCTCTTTCTGCATTTCCTTGATGACTTAAATAAATAAAATCAGTATACATAATATATAGCCTTGTGTTGGATTTATTCAGTTCTGTACCTACGTTCGCGTGCCTTTATAATATTTTTTGTTTCCATTTTTTGTTTAATACATTATTTTTTTTTAGGCTAGGCTAGTCCGATTTTCATCTTGTCAGGTTCATAATAGCATGGAAAGCTCTTAGCAAAATAATACTGCGTTTTTAATAAACTTGGTTTGGAATACTGTGCTGCCTGTAAATACGTACAGCCGGTGAAAATATGTATAAGGTTGACTTGATTTTCCTGAATAGCGACCCCTAGTGGCTAAAATCTTTTGCAACTTCACTAGTTGTTAGAAATTGTCTACATACAGCTCTGGAAATAAATAAGAGCCCACTCCAGTTTCTTGTTAAATCAGTATCTCCACATGTACAGCAGGTTCTTAGTGAGGAACAGAAGGTTCGGTTCTAGCTTTACTGGCAGATACAGTGAGCGTCTGGTTCCTAAGAACAAGGTCAAGCAGCAAACACACAGGACAACACAGATACAGACTGGCAGAGGGCCAAAACCACTCTCTACTGACCGTGATGAGCACCACCTCATTCCAATGTCACTTAACCACCGTAAGATGACCTCAAGTGACCTACAGAAAGACTGGTGAGCGGTGGCTGGGGTGAAATGCACAGCGAGCATGGTTCTAAAAACAGGCTTCTGGAGGGTCATTAGTGATTTTCTAAATAAACAGATCTAAATACAATATTTGATCTGGAATTTGGGAGACGTGTTTCCAGTAGAGTATAGAATAAAACAGAACTGCTCATTTTGGTCCAACACAAACCCAGAAACTGTACAACTAGAGACACTGATCATTTTGAGGTGGTCTCTTACATTTTTCCAGAGCTGTGTACTGTGCATCTTTGAAATTGATCTGTCTAAAAGATGATGCTTGCAAAGTTTCAGTTTAATCAGATGTATGGATGCTGAGAAACGGTAATTTAACAGTTACAGCACCCCTAATCATGTACGTACAGCAGAATCGATTGGCTTCCGTAGAATGCACTATTGAATAAATGGGTGAAGTTTCATGTTTTATGAAGGAAGCATTCTCAAGGTATGCCATTTTTAAATCAGTCATTATACCAAATGGGTTAATTAGCTTTAAGGCAGCCATATTGTCAAACATCAACCTGTTATTGATAATTATTGGGGTTCAGGTTTTGTTTTGTTTTTTTTTAATATCAGTTACATGAGGATTGGGTGAAAAACCTAGGACTAATTTGCAAAAGTAGGTCTAGTCTATTATCCAAATAATCTAAAAATGTAAGTAGGTGGAGCTAAATGTTCTGAGTTACAAATGAACTTCTGTTGCGACAAGCGGTAATTAAAAATACATATTTTCTTCTCTTAAAAACTTGAAGTCCAAATGCGCTCAGCTGTGCTGTAGTGTTCCTCTAAGACTTATCAGGCTTATTTCATATGCATGAGTAGCTGGAGGACGTACTACCTCTTAACCAATGTTCATCTGAAAGAACTGTTTTAGTGGAGAATCGGAAGAACCTTGGGCTAAGTGCTTCGCGTCAGTGAGACCTTGCATCCTTTTCCTGTGTGGTGAGAAACTCTTTGCTGGAATCACCACTATTTATACATCGCCTTATAAAGTTCACACTCATATTTGAGGAGAAGCGTTAAATCATTTCTATTCTGTCACATTCGTGGAGTATATTAGAATGCTCCAGTAACTGGTAAATAAAAAGGCCACACTGCCAAATAATGCTTATCAGATTTATTTAGGAAGCTTTATGATTATTAAAATTATTTATATTTTGCTAGCAACAAAGGATTCACATCCTTGTCAGAAAATGTATACTATGGCAAATACACAGTTGAGTCACAATATTATGACATTATTAATATCCAGAGTAACCGCCGTGTGTAACACGGACAGCAGCTAGACGGGCTGGGAGGGTCCTGGTAGATTGTCACAGGTATCTGGAGCCATGTGGAATGCAGTGCATCCCACAGCTTCTGGAGGGTGCTTTGAGCGCACACACCGATCAAGGTGATCCCACAGATGCTCAGTTGGGTTCAAGTCTGGGGAATTTGTCTTGCTGGAAGATCCCATCCGCCCCAGGGAGGACAATCGGCATGTATCGCACACCTTATACACCCACAAAGCCATGTGACTTCCTTCATGAGCTACATGCTGCCGCTGTCAAAAGTAGGATAATGTGACTTGACTGTGTAAATGCTAAATTAAAATTGTTTATCTGCGGGAACGAAAACAGCTGCCAGAGGTTCAGCATGGTGCCTAAACTCCTTAGACCATCAGCAATGCAGGCCCTGGAAGCTCCACTTTAGCCAGAGCACTTGATAAAAGGTATGTGCCGCAAACAAAGTTCACTTTTTCATATTCAGAAGACATGTGGGTTGCTCATATAGAAATATTACTGATTTTGCTGAAGCACATTTTAAAATGATTGCATTGTCCCTCACCTTTCCTTACTATGATCTTTTAATTTACAGTACCAGTCAAAAGTTTAGACACGGCTACTCATAGAAGGTTTCCTTATTATTATTATGCTGTCCACCTTAAAAAAACTCCAAAATGGAGCTTTACAGGAGGATGAACCAGCTTTCTTAACCTGCAGTGGAGGCTGATAGAACAAGGTTTATTTCTAAGCAGGTTTGGAGCAATTCTATTGGTCGGTCCCTCATGAATATTCACTAAACTGAAAGGAGAACTAGAGCTTTTACACTGTGCAGAAAAAGAGATCAAAGTTTTTACACCACTAAATATATATTAGAGGTGGAGATATGGAGAAATATCATACTGTGGTACATCAAGAGTATATGTGGGATATCAGGATATGTACTGGTTCAGACTCTCATCAGTTGGAGCTGTTAAGTGTAAGAGCCTGTAGAGTCTTTAAGATCACCAACTACATCCATTTAGTGTCTCCAAACTTTTGACTGGTACTGTACTTTTGAAATGGTAGCCAAGGGAGCATACTCAGTTCTGAAGAGACTAAGACGTCATGTCCTGGGACCTTTTTACAGGGACGGAGTGACTGGTCATATAGGTCATAGCGGGATAAAGAAAGGCCTCCCACTTACAGCACAAGGACCTAAACATACATGCGGTCATTACGGTTATATTCAAATTAACCCGATTTATAACAATCATACAGGCATTCAAATCACATGAGAGAGGGAGAGAGAAGGCCATGAACCCTTTTTCTTATCACTGGCTGATATAAAGAATTCAGGTAGTTGGATTCAGGTAGTTAACGCGCTGGGCAGCCTTTCAGAGAGAAACCCGACACCACACCTGCCGTGGACACCACTGTAGCAGGCCTGGGCAGAGTCATGACCCTCTTTAGGTAGCACCAGACAGTCTGGGTCCTCTGTCCTGATATTTTGACAGCTCCCAGGATCGGTTGTCACAACAAAACGGTAATTGGCTCCAGGAAGGTCAACATTCTCAAAGGGTGTGACTTTAAGAAGAATATATTTTTTTAATTAGGAGATCAGTTAGTACACAAATGATTTCAGTTACAGAGAGGTGTATGTGTGTGTGTGTATATATATATATATATATATATTTATTTATTTTTTTTTTTTTCCTTCATTCAGCACTGCAGTGATGTGGATCGGTTGCTGGACAACTCAGTGTTACTGCTGAACTGAGAATCGTCCACCAAACAAAACTATCCAGCCAGCAGCGTCCTGTGGGCAGCATCCTGTGGGCAGCGTCCTGTGGGTAGCGTCCTGTGACGACTGATGAAGGACTAGAGGATGACCAACACTGCACTGTGCAGATGAGCTATCGTCTCTGACCGTACACCTACAAGGTGGACCAGCAAGGTAGGAGTGTCTAATAGAGTGGACAGTGAGTGGACACAGTGTTCAAACACTCCAGCAGCACTGCTGTGTCTGATCCACTCACACCAGCACAACACACACTAACACACCACCACCACGTCAGTGTCACTGCAGTGCTGAGAATGATCCACCACCCATAATACCTGCTCTGTGGTGGTCCTGACTATTAAATGGAGCTGATAAAATGAGTGTAGATACAAGGAAGTGGTTTATATATGTATGTGTGTATATGTGTATATGTATATGTGTGCATGTATGTACGTGTGTGTGCGTGCGTGTGTAAACCTAACCATTTAAGGGCTTGCAGGTTCCTGCTGGGAATGCCGAATACACTCCATCATGCTTAACTGGGTCGTTCACAGCTGGCTTGTACTTCAGGTAGCAGCGCATTTGGGACCTTGAAGAGAAAATATCAAAATATCATAATGTTTGAAAATATGTCTCAAAGCATACCAAAGGTGGTGTTTCTTCCACTTCTGTTTCATTTGTTCGCTACCCGGAAACATATGCGAAGTGGTTGCAGCGGGATGTATGGTGAACTGGCAGTATGGATCACTGGTACACGCTTTTTGGCATTCCTCAGAGCTAGATGAGGGGAATTCACGGTAGTCTAATCCTGGGAAATGAATGTCCTTTTACACACATGGAAAACAGGTACCTGTTGGCGGGGGAAATGAATGTTTCATGCCATTGGTGAAAAAATTTGAGTAGAACTTTATTTTATGGTATTAAATAGGTCTATAATGCTAACAGGTAATTTGCTGTGTACTTCTTATGTACAAAATCTACATGTAGTGTATATAATATATACAGCACTTCATACTCAGAACTGAATGGTAAACATGTAGTACTCACAAGTAAACAATTAACAGTGGTCAAATTGCTGTACTGGAACAAAGGTCCTTTCTACGTACTCAGTACTACAATTTTTGCACCTTTGACACGTGTACTTATCTACTGATCTTCATTACATATGCATGCAAGTATGTACTGAAGCATTCTGGTAGTACTTCCCACTCTTCCACTTCTCAGCATTTAATAGCTGTTGTGAAATATGGGGTAGAGAAGCTAGTCAAAAGAATAGTTGCCCCCAGAGGGAATGAAACTTGGTGGGCAGGTTTGACATTGTGAGACATGCTAATGATTCAAGTTTCACACTCTGCCACACATGTGTCACATAGACAAAGATGAGCCTTATCACTGTACCTGACAGCCACGATTGCAGACATTCAGCGAGCAATGATGTCCTCCATGAGTCATCCTGTTAGTGCCAGCACCATTAGCAGACGGCTGCACCACGCAGGACTACATGCACACAGACCGTTATGACGACTGTCCTTAACACCACATCAACGTCACCAAAGACTGCAATGGTGTCGTGCCAGACTGTCATGGAGGCGACGACCAATGAATCCATGTATGGAGAAGTCACTCCACCTCCACCCCTACATCCAAATCAGCAGGAACTGGTTTGGAATGGAATGGCTTAAAATGAGGTGATGAGTTTATTTGTAGTTAAGAGGAAGATTCTTCAACCTCCACAAGGCATTGTGCACCTCTCTCCAACATTCTCTGCCAGGCTGTGCACGTTCATGTGTTGGGGGGAGTGGCTTTAGATGAAAGGTTGAATGTAGGGTTTTTGTTTTTCTTCTTTTCGACAAACTTACACTTCCTGGTTTGCGTAAACTTGCTCACTCTCTGCTGTTCAGTTCAAGTGTATTGGATTGAAATGGCATACAGCACCTTTAATTTAATTGCATGTCATAAATCTTTAAAGAATTAAAAACAATTTACACATCTACAATTCAAAGTCAAGTCAAGTCAAAGTGAACGTTATTGTCGTTTTGGGGCAGTCGTGGGCTGGAGGTTAGGGAACCAGCCTTGTGACCGGAGGGTTGCCGGTTTGATTCCCTGAATCGACAGCAACGACTGAGGTGCCCTTGAGCAAGGCACCTAACCCCCAGCTGCTCCCCGGGCGCCGTGGATAGGGCTGCCCACCGCTCCGGGCAAGTGTGCTCACGGCCCCCTAGTGTGTGTATTCACTAGTGTGTGTGTATGTGGGTGTTTCAATTCACGGATGGGTTAAATGCGGAATACAAATTCCTCTGTGTGAGAATCACGAATGGCACAAAAAGCTCTCTACTCAGAGAATGATTGGCCTCATGATTTGATTTGATCTTGTCATTCAGACTTTACAGCAGGAGTGCATAGCTGAACGAGATTGCGTTTCTCCAAACTCCGATGTGCAAATGTAAACATAGTGACATACACACGAGACATACTAGTAACATAGTAACATAGTGCAGACGAGACATAAGTATAAATATAGAAGGGGGGAAGTAACAAATACAAAATTCTACTTTGCATGTACAGAAATATTGCACTTTGTGTAGAATTTTTTTTTTTTCCAAGTGATTCCAAGTGATAATGTTATTGCACACTGTAACATATAATGTAAACATAATGTGACGCCCACAAAGTGTGGTCACATTTGTGTTTAAGTTTTTTTTATTATTAATATAATAATTAATAATGTCGTTAATTCCGCCATTTAACCTCCTCAATGCACCTTTTGATTGGAAACTTTCAGAAGGCAAACAAGCCTGTTGTTCTCATCTGCTACCAGTCTAGCGCTGACTGTGCTGTGGCTATCTACGGTAGTCTCGAAATTTCCTCTCATCATTTCTACCCTATTTTGCAGGTGAGCTAGGTGTTTAAAACATACTAAAATGAGACGGAAGTGTTTTTAACAGCCTATGAGTACATATTTGTGCGTTTCTGTTCGCGTGTGCATGGAGTAGGGGTTAATCATGGTGTGTAAGTCGCTCTGGATAAGAGCATCTGCTAAATGCCTTAATTGTAAATGTAAATGAAACGGCGGACGTGCAGATCTGACTTTGTAAAATGGCGGTCGCCCTGGACGTTTTTCTTTAATACTCTGTAGCTAAGCTCCCAATGATGGAAAATACTTCGTTTTAGGAAAAATTCTATAGTTCTATTTGTTTACTGTATTGATCTGTGATTTAAAGTGACTGTTGTAAAGCATTTAAAAGCACTAGTGAGTTACGTTTTCCTCACTGAGTTCAGTGTAGAGCTGTTAAGCTAGCCTTCTCTGTATGTGGGTCTCTGGTGCAAACGTAATGTTTAAAGGATGCATAGCTAAAGATTACATACCTTATCCTCAGTAACTTTCTTAAAGAATATTATTTTAAATATTTGGTTGTGCAATTTATTTCTTCTTACTGAAAATAAAAATGTGAATTCATGACACTGTAAGCAGCTGTAGGACAGAATGGCCTAGATGGGGCTGTAGCATGCAGTCATGTAGCTTAGATAGAGAGCCGTTCAGTTTGTATTATACTCTGTGAGAGAGAAGCTTATAGGAAGTACTTTATTTTCTTTCTGATGCTGATGGATATGCTGTGGATATGTATCTAGATAGTTGTATATTTTTGTATTGAAGATACTTTTGTAATGGACAAAGAACAAAACAAAGCAAAAAGATGAATGTATGAAAAGAATATTTTGATAATTAAACCGAGACCAGAGAGGCATTCGTGAAAGCAAGCCACGTCGTCTGTCTCATCATTTCTACCCTATTTTGCAGGGTTTTTATCTGTCCCACGGGTCTCACGCCTGGGACCCGTAACAATAACACTGTAGGTGTAAACTGAACACTGGAAAGTGGTAAAGTGCTTGATTATAAAAAACAGTGAGATTATTGCACATAAATTAGCAGCATTAAAAAAATTGAGATCTGAGTTGCAATAAATAATATACAGGGGTTGGACAGTGAAACTGAAACACCTGGTTTTAGACCACAATCATTTATTAGTATGGTGTAGGGCCTCCTCCTCCTTTTGCGGCCAATACAGCGTCAGTTCGTCTTGGGAATGACATATACAAGTCCTGC
>CM067475.1:2492042-2505664 GCA_034552555.1 Semaprochilodus insignis
CAGGACTTGTATATGTCATTCCCAAGACGAACTGACGCTGTATTGGCCGCAAAAGGAGGAGGAGGCCCTACACCATACTAATAAATGATTGTGGTCTAAAACCAGGTGTTTCAGTTTCATTGTCCAACCCCTGTATGTCACAATAAAAAAAATCTGAATCAGCTGCTCAGTTATTTGAACTGAAATGGGTCTGGGCTCTTACTGGTTAAGAAAACTGCTGTGCGTTTGAGGGTACATTTTCATTTCTGTTTACTGATAAACAGAACCTTTGCTACCTGAGACCTTGACCCATGTATTAATTATTCACTCAGGTGTGGTTTATATATTTGAATTGGTGAAGGTGCTTTCAGTATCGAGAGCCAATAGCTGGAGGGAACATGACAGAGTTGGTGCCACTGCTGCTGCTGTTGCTGTCTGCTGTTCCAGACGCCTTCAGTCAAGGTATGTTTTCACTCATTGCCCTTTTCCACAGAACAGGTTCCGTTTACATTTATTTTTACTGCATTGAGTTCTAGTGAATGTAAAAGTGATCTGTACTGCTGGCCTTTCTTCAGTCCAACAGCTGAGGGTGGATGTTGACTTTCCTGGAAATGACATCCAGCACATCTACTCTCCTGACGTCCACCACTGTCAGCTGGCCTGCACACAACACCACTCCTGCCGCTTCTTCACCTTTCTAAGACAGGACTGGGACAAAGATGACAGGTATGATTCCATTCAAATACTCACTCTGAGACTTCTGCCCCCTACAGTGGAGTGAGCATGCTAAATCATGATGCCTGGACCATTTTGGCCTAATTGAACCTTCAGCTCATGTGTCACTAAAGAGGTTGTTTAAACTGAATGCTTTATAGGAAGTTCTGCTGCTATCTGAAGAACACAGACTCCAGAGTCCCGTCCCAGGTTACACCACTGAAAGGAGTAACGTCAGGCTTCTCGCTGTCTCCTCAGGAGTACAAAACATGTGAGCTCAAGACTGGTTTCTTGATGGTTCCATATTTCTTCCTGTTTTGATGCTAAGACCTTTTGAGATCTGGTTGGGATCTGCAGTATTTTGGTACTGTATAAAAACGAGCATACAAAACAGTGTCTTCTCATATCATCTTTCTCTGATCAGGTGACTTGCTGTCGTCCGTATACATGGACACGGATTTCCCAGGATCAGACTACCTCGTATTTCCCTTATCTAGCTATAGCAGATGCCAGAAGGCATGCACCAGCGATCCATACTGCAGATTCTTCTCTTTCACAACAGAGAGCTACTCAGTGGCAGAAAACAGGTACGTGTTAAGCTGTGCAGGGATGCAAGGAAGCACTGCAGATGTGACATGAATGGTGATATTGTGCAAAATGATTTGTCTTTTGGAATAACTGATCATTTACATTAACATCAAGCAGATAACACCATACACACAAACTGAATAAGCTCACCGGACAAAAAACGAGTCACCTGTGACTGATATGTACCTAATAGTCTGTAATTCCTCCGTGAGCACCAACAACAGCTGTGATTGGTTTTGGCATGAACTGGACGAGTGTCTGGATGTAGACCACATCAATGTTCAGACACTCTAGCATCAAAGAATTGGTCAGTTGGGCCAGATTTGGTGGATGCCTTCCCTGGCGGTTTACTGGTTGTTCCATGTTGTCCTACTGATCTTCAAGAGGATTCAAATCTGGGGATTTTGTGGGCCAGTCTAGATGTGTGAATGCTCCTGAAAGTTCATCTTCTCAATCCGCCACATTTGCAGCTCTGTGAACACAAGAACTGTCATCTTGGAATACAGAGGTAGGAATTTTATGTTCCTCGGTAAGATGATGAGCAAAAGACAAAACCTGGTTGTTCCAGCAGCTCAGTGTAGGCACTGTGGTTTACATCTACTGTCACCTCAATCAAAGAACCCATTTCCATATAACTAAAACACCCCCAGAACCGTTCTGTTCAGGAAGCTTAATATACTGTATTTATTAGCTTTTTCTCTTTTCAGAAAAATTCATCCAAATTAGTTGAGTGCTGTCCAATCAGATTGTTGATGTGTAATTTGGTAAACAATTGCGTCACATCCATTGTCCCACACTGAGATTCAACACTAAAACACACACTGAGTGGGAGATATAACAGATGATTAAAAGAGCAAATATTAAATTATAGAAAGCTTAAAAAGCTATTTTAGACTGTGCGTTTGGACACACAAATGGCATCTGCACACACTTTCCTTCTTTGCACCCCCTTCTCTTATTAACCCCTGTGGGGTGTGAGTGACAGGATACATAGATTGAGAAGAGGTGCTACAGTGCAGGGAATGGCTCCAAAGCAGATGTTAACGATTGGCTAAAAGGAGTGACTGCATTTGGGGGTGCCAAAGACCATAGTGTGAAGGAAGTAGCTGAATCTGCAGGTGTATGGAAGCGTACAGCCATACGGGTCTACCAGCAGTGGCTAAAATCCAAGTCTACAGGGAATTCTCCTCGGAATTGTGCCAGGGAAGGCATCCACCAAATCTGGCCCAACTGACCAATTCTTTGATGTAGGAGTGTCTGAACATTGATGTGGCCTAAATCCAGCAACTTGTCCAGTCCATGCCAAATCCGGTCATAGCAGTTATTGGTGCTTGTGGAGGTATTACATGCTATTAGGTCCGTTATAGTTACAGGGGACTCACTTTTTGTCTGGTGAGCCTACATCATTAATTTGAATACTGTAAATTTAGAAAATATATAACTAATACATAGACTTCATTAGGCACACCTTGCTAGTACTGGGTTGGAACCCCTTTGGGAAGGAAGCAAGTCTCCATTCATACATTAGAGCCATTTTTCCCTTCTGTGAAGTCACACACACACAGGCAGTGAGAACACTTGCCCAGAGTGGTGGCCAGCCCCATCCACAGCACCAGGGATGCAGTTGTGGGTTAGGTGCCTTGTTCAAGGGCACTTGGTTCAGGGAATCAAACTTGCAACCCTCCGGTCACAAGGCTGGCTCCCTAACCTCCAGCCCACAGCCTGTGGCAGTTATGAAGGCTGTGGTGTTTAAACAGTGCTCGCTTGGTAATAAGCGGCCAAAAGTGTGCCAAGAAAATATCCCCCACACCATTACACCACCAGCCTCAACTGTTCTTTTTGCAAATTGCTAAACTGCATTATTTGTGGTTTGCAGACTGAATGCTGTGCATCTCTGCACTGCAACTACTTGGCTGTAAACCTTTGCATAGGTCAAGAAAAGGGTCATACACTCCGGGGAAGTTGTTTCTGTCCAGTGACGTGGTACGTTAGTTAAGTTGGTGCTGGTTGACTGCATTAGGATGTGCCCCTTCCCCTTCCCCCAAAAATCTTTTAGAGGGGTAACTCAGCAGAGGGGGCAGGATTTCATTGACTTTTGCTCTGTTAAGACTATTAAGATTCTAGAGTCCAGAAAATGGACAGAAAGCTCACTCTGGTTGCCTGTAGTCCCTACAGTTCTGAGTAGCCAAAGTTTCTGATCTCTCTGCAGGAAAATGTGCTCTTTGAAATACAGCTGGTCCGTCCCAATGCCGCCAGTGATCACAACGACACAGGGTCTTGTATCAGGGTTTTCACTGCACAAAGCCAAGGGAGCTGTTAAAGAAGGTACCTTTAAATCATACCAGTCTTCCTCCTTATCTTTGCGTTTTTCATCACTTAACCTTTCCCTTTCCTTCACTTCTACAGAATGTAAGGAGGACATTCTCGCCAACAAGGAGTTCCCAGGCAGTGACTTTGAGCAGGTTCCTGCTGCATCACCTCAACACTGCCAGTTTCTGTGTTCCATACATCCTCGCTGCACCCACTTCTCATATAAACAGTGAGTACAAAGAGAAGGGGAATCTAATCAACACCACCTCCCAACCTACAGACGGGTAGCACATTAGAACAAAAAAATTACACCTCTGTTCACAACATACAAAGCAGGACAGAAAGATATAACTAGTAAGCTGAGTATGGCATGGTGGCGCAGCAGGTAGCGCTGTCACCTCATCTGATTTGAGTGCCCCGAGTATCCAGACTGAGACCCGAGTGTAGAAATCTGATTGGAATCGCATGTCAAACCACCCCCAAATGTGGATCCTAACTTGCAAAAATCAGACTTCATGTGTTTTTTGCTCTCCAAATTATCAGTACTTGGATAATCTGGATACAATCTGGATTTGCCAGGTCTTTGAAAGAAGGTTCATTTTTTAAAATCTGGTTGTACATTATGTAAATCATTGCATGGCTCATCTATTAGCACACAAGGTAAGGACAAAATGAGGAGCAGCTATTCCTCAGGCGACTGACAACATCAACCCGGGATTGAATCAGACTAGTCAGAATAGTCAGGACATCCACAACTACATAGAGAGGGAACACACCAACTGAGGGAATATCGTTGGGACAAATGGTGATCCAGTACAGTTCCAGGGACTTGTAGAACCTTTTCCATGGCACATTTTGGCTTTTTCGAAAACTTGTGGTAGTCCAGTATCTTACTAAGACACTTTGGCGGCCCAATGGCAGGTTGTATTTTTGACCCTTGCTATTGAGTGTCACCTTGCCCCATGGAAATGGGAATTGGTTGAGATCCCGAAATGGGATAAACTGATATGCCCTCAGATAAAAACACTGCTTCATTAGCTACCAGGCTACCAGTGATGCTCAATAGGCACTGATATCAGAGGAGCGGTAAAGTTTAGCAATGGAATTTCCCCATTCCACTTGCTGCATTCCAACTGCTGCACCGTTTAATGTGAAAGGGGGGAATTCTAACAAGAAGCTGGTGAGTAGGAACTTCATGTTGTCTAAAATGAACTACAGAGCCCTAACACCTAGCTCTGTCCCTGTATCCCCACAAGAATCGGGAGACGCTACCCCTAGGGGTAAGTGTGCAGAATGGAAGGGCCGGGCTAGGTGGTAGGAGCGAGGGGTGAAATGGGATTGCGCTCCAATGTTCCTTTAAATTGACACCTGTCTGATCTCCATGCATTTCACTATTTTTGATGTATTGCAAATCATTTGTCTTGCAGGCTTTCACGTGCATGCTTCCTGAAGCATAAGCCGAATGTAAACAAAGACGAGTCAACTGGGACGAAAGAGGTGTATTCGGGAATCACACCACATAACTGCAAGCCCTCAGACGGTGAGATGTTTTCTTCATGCTCAGTCTCATAGTAAGATAGAACTGCTTGTGGATTGTCTGATTTCCTCCTAATGTGGTCAAATGTCTCTAACAGTTTGGGGAAACCGCTTCGAGGGCATTGACTTCTATGGTGCTGACAGCGACTATGCCTTTGTGGATAATGCTGATATCTGTAAAGATAAGTGCACGGCAGACCCGGGCTGTCAGTTCTACACCTACGTCTTACCCTCTTACCCTGACCAGACCCCCAAGTACAGGTAAGTCTCCACAACATACTGTACTGCTGGAAGATAAGCTTTGTTAAAAACGATAACAACTTGATATGCAGATGATCACCGAAAATCTGAAAAACGTATCTTCTTCCATTTGTGTGGTTTCAGGAATAAATGCCACATGAAGCAGGCCATGACTCTGCCCAGGCCTGATAAAGTGGTCTCTGTGCCCGGAGTAGTATCTGGTTTTTCCTTGAAGAGCTGCAAAGATGAGTCCTCAGCAGGTAAAGGTTGAAAATGTAGCCAGTAAAATAGGGCGTGCCAAAGACCATAGTGTGAAGGAAGTAGCTGAATCTGCAGGTGTATGGAAGCGTACGGTCATACGGGTCTACCAGCAGTGGCTACGATCCCAGTCTACAGGAAACTCTCCTCGGAAGTGTGCCAGGGAAGGCATCCACCAAATCCGGCCCAGCTGCACAATTCTTTGATGCAAGAGTGTCTGCACATTGGTGTGTACTTATTCTGAAGTCCAGCTAAACACATACTGAGTCCAAATTGATTAAAGAGGAACCCACGGTTGTCCTACACGGTTGGCCTCATTTAAGTTCAGTGTGCACAATTCCACAATAAGGAAAATGCTGGACAAAAATTGCATTGAGTCGTAAGGTCCAAACCACTGCTGACCAAATGGAACACAAAGACTCGTCTCCCATCTGCCAAAAACATCTTGCTGACCCGCAAGACTATTGGGATAATTATTGAAACAAAGATACTTGAACTTTTCTAAGTGGATTATGCACTGAAGGTACTCGATAGCCTGAAGAGGGCGCCAAAGGCATCTGAAATAACCTTAAATGAGAACCTGAACAGACTGGCTGGAGCTAGGAAGGAAACGTAGCCAGACTTACTTAACATTTTTGTTGACTGATGAAAGCGGAAGACTAACATAACTGGATTGGCTGCAGGAAATGGCGCTCTGATTGAGTCCGAGTTCAAACCGCTGAATGCTTTTTTAGCTGGTTGATTGTAAAATGACCATGGGTTATTATTTTGGTATAGTTGTCCATTCTAAGTGCCACTTATGGTAATGTTGGCGCTACCAGACCCTCAAAAACCTGTTGACAAAGTCTGTGGCTGTACCAACCCAACTGGGGTATGGACAAGCAAAGGGTCAACCTCTTGAGGGAGTGGATGGAAAAGCCTTGATGCTTCAGGCAGATGAAATGTTGATTCCCATCTAGATGTTTATGGGAAACATGGTAATCACCGCTCCACCTGCAGCACCAGGAACATCTCTTTCATAGCCATTCTCACTACAGATGTGTTCTGATGATATTGTTTCAAAATTATCCCAGGGCATCACTGTCACACCTGCCATTATCAAGGAGGTGTTGGTGTAGCTATAAGGAGAGTTCACCTATATACTTAAATATAGTGTGGTCTAATAATATCTAACTCTTGGATATAGACCTTTTTGCAGTGTGGCCCTTACAGGCTAACTGGAGTCCTGTTTGTTTGGGCTTTCTTTCAGACCAAGAACTGAAGGTGGACGTTGACTTTCCTGGAAATGACATCCTGCAGATCTACTCTCCAGATGTTCACCACTGTCAGCTAGCCTGCACAGAGCACCATTCCTGCCTCTTCTTCACCTTTCTAAGACCGGACTGGAGCAATGATGACAGGTTTGATTCAGTTTATACACTCATTATCAAAAGAACAGCTGCACCCAGAAGGAGGTGTGGGATTGCAGTGCTGTTGGGAAGGAAGATAAAGGTTACCAGGAGCAATAAATGATGATCAATTTAGACTGATATGGACAATATTTATTGAGCTACACATACAGAAGTAGTGTCTCACAGTATGGGGTTGGGCCACCATGTTTGCTAACCCAACATGCCATCGTCTCGGCATGGAGTTGTAGAGGTTCCTAATGCTGTCCTGTGATAATCCATCCCATGCAGCTTGAATGTTCTCACACAGTTCCTGCAGATTGTGCGGTAGGGGTGGAGGTGGAGTGACACCAGGTCTTCTGGACGTGTGACGCATGACAACAAACTGTTCATTTGGTCCACGGTGCCTCCACACACAGATTCGTTGGTCGTCTCCACCAAGACAAAAGTGGGACTAGTCACTGAAGATGACCTGCTGCCATTCTGAGTCACTCCATTTCAGTCACAGGCACAGCACCACTGCAGTCTTTTGTGATGTTGATGTGGTGTTAAGGGCAGTCGTCGTAACTGTCTGTGTGCATGTAGTCCTGCATCGTGCAGCCGTCTGCCAAAGGTGCTGGCACTAAGAAGATGACTCATACAGGACATCACTGCTCGCTGAATGTGATAAGACACAAGCTTACACACGTCACATGCGCGGTCGAGTGTGAAACTTGAATCATTAGCATGTCAAACCTACTTACCAAGTTTCATTCCTGTCGGTTGACTC
The DNA here is from genome assembly GCA_034552555.1 of Semaprochilodus insignis. Lineage (NCBI taxonomy): Eukaryota > Metazoa > Chordata > Actinopteri > Characiformes > Prochilodontidae > Semaprochilodus > Semaprochilodus insignis. The sequence continues at coordinate 2,499,825 of CM067475.1, forward strand.
CTTCTGGGTGCAGCTATTTATCCAACTATTCTATTGATGATGAGCGCATACCCCGAGGAGTAAGGAGGTGAGTGTTTGGCATCTGTGTATGTTTTGACTGGGGCGTGAGCATTCGAAATAAATCATGCTTCTGGTCTTCAAGGAAATTCTACTGCTACCTGAAGCACACAGCCACAGGAACCCCGTCTCAGATCACAGACCTGAAAGGAGTGACATCTGGCTTCTCGTTGGCTCATCAGAGGAACAAAACAGGTGAGATTTGCTTTGTTTCATGGTTTATGATCCCCTAATACTGCGAATACCTGAATACAGTCTATCTGGCCAACATAGCACCATTAATTAATCCAGATAAGCTCACCAGACAAAAAATGAGTCCCCTGTGACTGAAACGTACCTACTAGTATGTAATACCTCCACATAGTATGTAATACCACCACATAGTTTGGAACACTTTTCCAGTCTCATTTCTGATAACTAACCCCCCGTCCCAATCTTACACACTGCTCCTTTAACTTCAAAGATGAAATAAAAAGAAAGGTTGTAAATATTTTAATCATTATTATTTTGCATATTTTTTTGTTTTCTTCTTCCAAATCAGTTTCCTGTCTCTCATCCACATACAAGGATGTAAATTTCCCAGGATCAGACTTCCGTGAATTGCCCTTGTCTAGTTATTATGAATGCCAGAAGGCATGTACCAGAGATCCGTTCTGCCGATTCTTTACTTTCACGACAGAGAGCTTCCCAGTAGCAGAGAAACGGTAAGAGGAAACATGGAATTCTCCACTATAATATCAGTGACTGGCGACATTTGATTATCTAAAGTTTCCGATCTCTCTGCAGGAAAACGTGCTACCTGAAATACAGCTGGTCTGTCCCGGTACCACCAGAGGTCACAGCCAAAAGGGGTCTTGTATCAGGGTTTTCCCAGTCTCTACAAAAGCCTACAGGAGCTTTCACAGAGGGTGATCTTCTAATCCCAAACCTAAATTACACTTCCCTCTTTCAGAATTTACAGTTTTATATACTTTCATCTCTCACTTTCTTTTTCCTGTTTCTCTCAGACTGTAAGAAGGAGATTCTTGTTAACACAGATTTCCCAGGCAATGACTTTGAGACGGTTCCTGCTGGATCAGCTCAACACTGCCAGTTTCTGTGTTCCATGCATCCTCGCTGCTCCCACTTCTCATATTCTCAAAGTAATACACGGTAGGTGCCAACTGTAAAGAGATCATAGTAATAATTCATAATAAGAACAGCCCATAGTGTATACTGAAGAGAATTTATAGTGGAGAGTGAATACTTCTAGTAGTTACTGAACAATTTATAGTAGGTACTGAATAATCCATATTAGATACTGAATATTCATAATACATATAGGATAATCCAGAGCAGATACTGAGTAATCCATAGTAGATACTGAACAATTTGCTGTAGTTACAGAACGATTTATAGTACATACTGAAAAATTTATAGTAGATACTGAATGATTCATACTAGATACTGAAAAATCCATAGGATATACTGAATACTTCATAGTAGTTACTGAACAATTTCTAGAAGATACTTAACAATTCATAGTAGATACCAAATGATTCATTGTAGTTATTGAACAATTTATAGTACATACTAAATAATTCATAGTAGATACTGAATAATAATTAATACTAGATACTAAAAAATTCATAGTAGATACTGAACAATTCCTAATAGTTACTAATAATTAATAGTAGATACTGAATATTCATTGGTGAATATATTGGTGTGGCTCAGCGGTTAACACCACTACCCACCAGAGAGCTATCACCCCATGTGGGAGACGGGGGTTCAAATCCCAGTCTGGGTAGCAAATGCTGAGCTACACCAATAAGAGTCCTTGGGCAAGACTCCTACCACTGCACTGGCCTACCTGTAAGACGAATAACCTTATAAGTCGCTCTGGATAAGAGTGTCAGCTAAATGTAAATAGTGCATACTGAATATTCATAGTAGTTACTGAATAGTCCATAGTAAATATTCATTTTTCAAAGAATTATTCAGATAGATAGATATTGGATAATTCATAGTAGTTACTCAATATTTTTAGTAAATACTGAATAATTTGAAGTAGTTACTGAATAATTTATAGCAATTTCTGAATAGTTCATAGTAGATACTAAATAATTTGTCTTATAAACATGGGCTGTCTTGTCCATTGAGGCATGTATTTACATATTCTAATGTTTCAGATGAAAAACAATAAGCTTTCTCTGACAGGCACCCGATGACCTGCTTCCTGAAGCAGAAACCAGACATAAGCAAGGATGCGTCTGTTAGGCAAGAAGGAATCTATTCAGGATTCTCAGCACCTAACTGCAAGGCCTCAGACGGTGAGATGTTTTCTTCATGCTCAGTCTCATAGTAAGATAGAACTGCTTGTGGATTGTCTGATTTCCTCCTAATGTGGTCAAATGTGTCTAACAGTTTGGGGAAGCCGCTTCGAGGACGTTGACTTCTATGGTGCTGACAGCGACTATGCCTTTGTGGATAACGCTGATATCTGTAAAGATAAGTGCACAGCAGACCCGGGCTGTCAGTTCTACACCTACGTCTTACCCTCTTACCCTGACCTCACCCCCGAGCTCAGGTAAGTCTCTACAACACACTGTAATGGAGGAAAATAGTTCTGTTGAAAAGAATGAGGTGCAGTTTTATGAGTTCCCGTTTGTGTTCTTTCAGGAATAAGTGTCACCTAAAGCGGGTCATGACTCTACCCAGACCTGGGAAAGTGGTGGCCATGCCTGGTGTGGTATCTGGTTTCTCCCTGAAGACCTGTTAAGACTGGTCTACTGCAGGCCATGGCTCGTTGTTTCAAGGACTGGACCCGCAGAAGAAAAGGGGTTACGAACCTGATTACGAGCGTCATAAAGTCTGAATTTTAAGAAAGGAAATGGACAATTTACATAATTGAAGATTGTCACTGTTCCGATGCTGCCTCTGGGTGGTGTCAGAAACTTGGGAATACTGACTCCCCCACTTATGAATTGTGCTCAGCGGCCAATATTCTGGAATTCAAGTACAGTTTTGAAATTGCTAATTAAATGGTGTGTTTAAAATTGCGTTTCCTACATGAGTGTGCATTTTTTAAGACATGATTCAAAGGTAACATGTATCTGCATAATGTCTGGAGAATGTGGAATATGGAAGGTCCTTTTGACATTTCACTTCAATTGTCTTAATGGTCTGATTCTGACATATTCATTTGACAACAGTTACCCATTCGCAATTGCGTTTCCTCACCTGTGCATAGTTAAAGCCCCGGGGAACCTAAATCTGTGTTTTCCTTCTAATGAGGTTAATCTTTTAAGCTCTAAAAACGAAATAATCTATAGTAGATACTAAATAATTTCTAGTAGATACCAAATAACTGGCAGTAGATGTGGAATAATTGACAGTAATTTGTGATATTTTAATACTAAAGAGATTTCTGAATAATTCAAAGCAGATACTAAATAATTTATAATATGTTTTGTAATTTATAGTAGATATTGAATAATGTATAGTATTTTTAATAATTGTAGATACTGTATATGTGGTAATTTCTGAATAATTCATGTTGTATACTAAATACCTATTAGTAGTTACTAAATAATTATAGTAGAACATGTAAAAAAAATAGGACATACTGAATAATTTATAAAAGATACCAATTAATTGACACCTAATGATTTGTAGTCACTTAATGATTAAGACAGTAGCTACTGAATACTTTACTGAATAACTAATTACTAAATAATATATAATAATAATTTTATAGTTACTAGTAATCATTAGTGTCTTAATAATTCATGATAAGTTCTATCTAGATAGGCTGGAAACCCTTGTAGGAGTAACAGGAAATGATGTGGTATGGTGTTCCTCAGGGCTCTGTCTTAGGACCCCATATTATTTCCATTGTATATGCTACTGCTAGGTACTGTTATTAGAAGACATGGCATACCTTTCCACTGCTATGCAGACAACACACAATAGAATATTTTAGCCAAACCAGATGATGCATTACAACTTGGTCAAATTGAGGATTGTGTAAAAGACTGCATGTCAAGTAAGCTCCTCCTACTGAACTCAGATAGAAGCGCTTGATTGCAATTGCTTCCCAGTCACACCGGGTACATCTGTAAAAAGCCTTGGTGTCACGATCAATTCTGATCTGGCCTTCAATGAACATATTGCTAATATCACCAGAATAGGTTTCCTACATACACGCAATATTGCTAAGCTAAGAAATGCACTCTCCCTACAGGATGCAGAAAAGCTAGTTCACTTACTGTAATGCCCTGCTATCTGGTTGTTCCAGCGAAAGCCTTAATAAGCCGGTAGTCCAGAATGCTACAGTCCTTGAGAACCTGACCATATCAGTCCAGTCTTATCCATCTTACACTGGCTGCCAGTTAAATTCCGCATTGAGTATAAAACTCTTCTGATGACATATAAAGCTCTAAACGGCCTCGCTCCTCTGTACCTCAATCAACTTATCTCATACTATGAACCGACATGTGAACTCCGATCGCAAGGTGCCGCTCACTATTAGTACCTAGAATTAATAAAGTTACATCAGGGCGGAGCCTTTTCATACGAAGCCCCCCGACTTCCAGTCAGTGTTCGGGAATCATACACAGCCCCAGTCTTCACGTCTAGGCTTAAAACCTACCTGTTCAGAACCCTTGATCCTGCTATTTAATCAGACAAATCAGACACTTCTTCCTCTGCCTCAAAAACACTCAACACTTCTCCTACTCTTTCCAATACACTATCATCATAGTCTTTCATCTAACAGTAACTCAGAGTTATGTTATTTAATATTGCCTATAATTATAAACCCTGGTCCTTTTTGTGTTTGTTGCTATTCAGGGTCGACCTGAAGGGGATAGGTTCCCCTTTTGAGTCTTGGTTCCTCTCAAGGGTTCTTTCTCTTGCTCTGAGGGAGTTTTTCCTTGCCACTGTCACCCTTGTAATGTGTTAGTGTACTACTTTCAGTGCACTGAACACATCACACTTGTGCACAACGCATCACACTTACTGAGTTACTGTACACCAACACACTACTTACAGTACACTAATGCATTACACTTACTGAGTTACCGTACACCAACACACTACTTACAGTCCACTAACACATTACACTTACCGAGTTACTGTACACCAACACGCTACTTACAGTACACTAACGCATCACACTTACTGAGTTACCGTACACCAACACACTACTTACAGTACACTAACGTATTACACTTACTGAGTTACCGTACACCAACACACTACTTACAGTACACTAACACATTACACTTACTGAGTTACCGTACACCGACACGCTACTTACAGTACACTAACACATTACTTACTGAGTTACTGTATACCAACACGTTACTTACAGCACACTAACACATTACACTTACCGAGTTACTGTACACCAACACGCTACTTACAGCACACTAACGCATCACACTTACTGAGTTACGGTACACCAACACACTACTTACAGTACACTAACGTATTACACTTATTGAGTTACCGTACACCAACACACTACTTACAGTACACTAACACATTACACTTACTGAGTTACCGTACACCAACACGCTACTTACAGTACACTAACACATTACACTTACCGAGTTACTGTACACCAACACGCTACTTACAGCACACTAACGCATCACACTTACTGAGTTACGGTACACCAACACGTGTTGGTGTCTGTGATTCTCAATGTGTACGTATTCAAAATCATACAATGAAGACATAAGCAAACACACTCATCGTCAATAGAATAGCTGCACCCAGAAGGAGGTGTGGGATTG
>CM067475.1:2553519-2585690 GCA_034552555.1 Semaprochilodus insignis
AGAGAGAGATCTGGTTATGATTCGAGACTCGAAACCCAAGAGAGGATGCCCCACAGACATCCAATGAGAAAAACAAATCCAAAAAAAGAGAGAACTGTTTCTATTTTTAAGGGCCTAAAGAATGTCACTCTGTGCCATGACTCACAGCGTTTGCAGCTCCGCGGTAATCAGTTCATTCTGACTGGAGCCCTCGACCACATCACACGCTCCGCACCGGCTTTTATGAGTCGGACACACGGAGGAGAGTTGACTTCTTCCATTCCGCCAATGCGCAACAGCGCCCTGCTGGCAGCAGCCATCCTCCAGTATTTGCAATCACTCCTTTTCTCCTAAATCGAATTAACCCTGTAAACATTTACCATCACTTCACAGCGGGTTGGGAGGGGGGCCGGTATGATGACAGGTGAAATGCCGGCTCGGCCCATCCTGAGCCTGCAAACTCTGGTCCATGCCGTAATAGAATAGTTCTGTGACCCCTTCTGAATCAGACAGCAGCCTTAGGTGCTTTTAGGATCTGCTTAATCTTGATCATCTCAGTCACCGATGATGCCACAAAGCAGCAGAGGACTGTGTTTGCAGATAAGGGCACTTGTGGTGCCTCGGGAACCACAGCATGCAGGCTCTTCCACACGTCTCTGACGCTTTATCGCAGACAGATTGCCCCGACACTTCCTTGTGAGGGCGGGTGGAGAGAGCATAAATAAGCTGGAGGGAATTATGAAAGGTGTCGGAGCAGTTGGGAGAGAAGTTAATTTTAGAGCTCCCGGAACGGGATTAGGCCGAGTGTGCAGGAGGAGGGGAGGGAGGAATGCGGAGAGAGAGAGAGGGTCTGAGGGCTCATGAGTCGGCTGCTCGATCGATCAAAATGCACTACGGCTCTATGAGGGATGAAGTGCTGATGCAGTGATTACAGCTGCGGACAGACGGAGCGACAGTAATGCAGTCCTGCTCAACAGTAGTACAATATTAACATACGGTCATATGGTCAAATGGCTGCTGATGTACTGTTTCTGCTCATTCGCTACATTTAGCTAAACCAACATCTGCCTGTGCACATGCTGTGGCACATATTTATATGTTATGCTTTATGATGCACATAAACATGACAATAAATGTCCAAACAAAGTGGGTTCTCTATAGAGTGGGTGTTAACTCATTGCACACACATACAGCGAATTTTATAAACTACACCAAAAAGTATTTGGATTCAATATTTCTGATAACAAAAGCAAAAAGGTTATTAAATGATATTAAATGATATTACATTTACAGTCTGAAATGTGTATTTAAAGCTGTTTATTTGATTACGACCTCACTTTTGATGCTATACGGCTTTTCGCTCAGTTTATATCAATGTTTTTAACAACTTCATACTTTACTAAGTAACTGAAACCTTTGAACTTGATCAGCACCAGCTGCAGTGTCGTTTTACACTGTTTATCTGCAACCAAATGTCTTTTGTATTATTGAAAACATTGATTCAGTGTACCAGCATAATTTGATTCTATGTTGTTTAATCTTAATACAATTTTAACATTAACAAAAGACCAATCGATATGAAGCAGACTAGGAATAAAGAGACAGGGTTTTAACACCACAAAAACATCAAGCAAACACAAAGCACACAACCGGGATATATATACACAAAGGAACTAACAAAAACACCTGGGGCTAACTAGAGGGCGGGGCTACAGACTATACACAGGTGACAGGGAGGAGACACAAACCAAAACAACAATAAAAACCATATAGTAGGGAATAATAACAGTGACAAGAGGTAAAAGCGGCAGACAGAAAACAGGAAGAACCAAAGAAAGAGAAGAGCAGGGCAGGACATATTGCCTATATATATATATATATTAACATTATGTATTGCAGTGCTCCAGTCTAAAGTTTTGGTAGTGTGTATATATATATATATATATATATATACCAATGTTCAGACACACCCATCTAAATGGATGTTGTTGGTGATCTTAAAGACTCTACAGTCTTACACTTAACAGCTCCAACTGATGAGAGTCTGAACCAGTACATATCCTGATATACCACATATACTCTTGATGTACCACAGTATGATATTTCTCCATATCTCCACCTCTAATATATATTTAGTGGTGTAAAAACTTTGATCTCTTTTCCTGCACAGTGTAAAGGCTCTAGTTCTCCTTTCAGTTTAGTGAATATTCATGAGGGACCGACCAATAGAATTGCTCCAAACCTGCTCAGAAATAAACCTTGTTCTATCAGCCTCCACTGCAGGTTAAGCTGTTTTAGCTTCCTGTAAAGTTCCATTTTGGAGGTTTTTAAGGTGGACTGTATAATTCCACGAGTGCTGTTTTCACATAAGGACCTTCTATGAGGAGCCGTGTCTAAACCTTTGACAGGTGGTGTATATATATATATATATATTGATTGTATTAACTATCTGCAAGCTGTTGGGAAATCTGCCAATTTCTTCCTGTGTTTCTGGCTGCAGGCTGGCCGGCGTGGAAAGCTAAATGTGCCGTCTCAGCTCCTCCTATGCCTGTCAGATCCTCATGCTTAAGGACTGTGGTCAGTGATTGGTCAGACTTCTTCCAGCTCGGTGTCCCACTTTTAAGACACCAGTGTATCATCAGCATAGAAGAAGACACAGAAAACGTTCCCTGTGTAGCCAAATGCTTATTTATCGTGAACAGGCACGTCAGCAGGCAGCCAGGAATGCCCAGCCTGGCTTTTAGATTTTTCCTCATTCCCCACATTCTCATAAACATCTACTCCCTTCATGTGATTTCTGCTCCAGACATTTGAGAGGTGTTCCCAAACATTCTGAAGGCCGGTGTCTATGATGAGCAGCCCCAGCACAGGGCGCCGTGGTCAGCATGAGAGAGGCAGGAGGCGAGAAGCCGTTTCAGACTCAGGCCTTAGCCTCAGTGTTTGGTGGGTGTTGGAGGGCTGTCAGTGTGTGGTCAGGCTGCATGATAGTGAGGGCTGCAGGCCTCCAGCTCCGGCTGCCACGCTGCTATGTTTGAACTTAATTACATCCAGCCAGCCCTGTCATTACGGCCCCAGCTTAGAGCACCGTCGGCCGGCCCGTAGGTAGCAGCAGCAGCAGCAGCAGCAGCAGGAGGAGGACTAACGCCAGCATGCCACAGTCACACACTCACACACTCTCCAAAGCGCTCCAAACTTACAGCCTCTGGCACGGACACGGGCTCATCCAAACCGCACGGACACAAACAGAACCACGCATGCAGGCGGTCACATTCAGCCTCACTGCACTTTCACAAACACTAGAAACCGAGCTCTTAGCACGGAGCTCCTGAGAGGACATTCAATACCAGGCAAATGTTTAGACCCAGTTTAAAGCATGATAAACATGTTTTTCAGTCTCATAGGTTCAGGGTTGTCACAATTTCTCGGGTAAAAGAAAATCGGGTCTTGTTTATAGGGACTCAGTTCGATTTAAGATTTAAGGCTCATAAATGATGAATATATTACATTAGATTAGATTCAGCTTTATTGTCATGGTGCAGACTGCATGTACAGAGTCAATGAAATGTAGTTAACATCTAACCAGCAGTACAAAATACAGTATTATTTTCATATGAAGTGCAGGAAGTAACCACAGCAAGCAATGCAAGGTTACAATATGTACAATTATGGACAGTGGAGTGGTAGAAAAATACAGATGTTAATATAAATATAATATACATATGTACAGAGTGAGTGGAGAGAATACAATGTAGGTTGGATGTACTGTGAGAGCAACACATGTGCAGAGTAAAAGATACATGCCAGTGAGTATACAGGATGTAGAGTAGCTGTGCAGATAATAAGAGTGCTGTAAGTTGTGAAAGGTTCATTTACACTGCATAAAATTACACACTGGCAAGTAAAATCATCTTTTATCAAGTTGATATATTCTAAAATTCTCATATAGGGATTGTTATAAACTGATTTTAAGACTATTTAACCTATTTCCAGGTGGGTTTTTATTGCTGGTTTTAAGTGATTTTATTAAGGCAAATATTATAACTATATTGGCTAAGATAAGTTTGCTGATTCATAGAAACATGCTTAAAACAAGTCAAGCTATTTGCCAGTATAGTGAGAAAATTTGGCTGAATGAAAAAACTTTAAACTAGCAAAAACTACCGGGAAATTAGGTTAAATAATCTCAAATTAAGATTTTTAAGATTTAACAACCAGTTATAAGATAATATTCTAGCCAAGATGTCATTTTTTGCAGTGTTTAAATCTATGGGCTGAACACTTCTTAATAACATACCAACATACTGGCAGGTAATCTCATTTCCAGGTAGTTATTACTAGTTTAAAGTGACTTTAGTCAGTCAAATGTGCGCACTATACTGGCAGATAGTTTGGCCTGTTTTAAGCACATTTCTATAAATACATTATATTATCTCCCAATATAGTGAGAAAATTTGACTTACTAAAATCACTTAAAACCAGCAGAAAAAAAGCCCTGGAAATAAGTTAAATAATATGATAATTATAAAAAGCTTACTACACTCTCAAAATGAGAATTTTAGGATATATCAACTAGATAATGACAGTGTACTTTAAGTAATTTTAGTAAGCCAATTTTTTTCTCTATTGGCAGATCATTTCTCACTACATGAAATTATCATGAATGTGCTACCTGATGCCTAAGGCTTTGTTTTTTGATAGTTTTGAGAAGAAAAGATTTTGGGCTAAACGTATTTTTAAATATGTAATATATATATATTTTTTCCACAGTTTACCACAATTGCCAACATTGCATTTAAAAAACGTAGGCCTTGCTCAGACTTCCAGCCCAAATCAGATGTTTTCGCATAGATAGATTGTATGTAGATTGGTGGTTGATGGTCTTTATAGCAAAATAACACTGCATTATTTACTAGTGATGTAGTCAAGAATCATAGAAACAAGTCCGAGTCAAGGCCAAAACCGCATTAAGATTTTTTTCAGAATAAGAAAAATAAAAATATAAGTTAAATAATATATATCCTGAAGTTACACTCTGCACTTTAAACTCAAGAATTTTCATTGCCACACTGCACACTGCTGTCAGTTTCTTTATTTCTATATTTCTATTTTATATATACATGTATATTTAGTGAATATATTGTAATTACATTCTACTTATTTTTTTAAACATAGTTTTTTTGATCTTGCTCTTTGATCTTGACATATTTTTTTATATTTCAGATATTCTATCTTAATATTATCTTATTGTTTCATGTGAGCAGGCAGTTGTTAAAACATTTCACTGCTAGTTGTATCGTGTATGACTATGTTTGTGAGAAATAAACTTTGATTTGATTTGATTCATTTGATCCATTTTTATCATTAAATGAAAACAGAGCAATAATAACAGTACAATCTGCCCTTTGAAGGTACTTTTCCTATGGACAATATATAAATCAAACATGTCTTTCATATAAAACTGTTAGAGCAGAACTTTGTATATCCAAAACGATAACTTTACAGGAGAAAAGCCCCGCTTTACTTTTAATGTGAGTCAGTGGAACCAGGTTTTTTGTCCAGAACTTTTGGGCCATTTATCATGAAATTTACACAGAATGTTCAGGGCAACGTACAAATTCAAATTATTCAAGAAAAACTATAAAACTTCAAAAAATGAGGTTTTGCTCTGACAGCAGGGATATGCATTTGTTTTACTTGTTTTTTAATTTTCTCCTTTTGTTGTTATTCTAGGGGAAAATAAATTAGCTCTTCTTCAACACAGGGAACAAACATAAAAAAAATTAACATAAGACATTTTGTTGTGCTCATGTATGTGCTGAGTTTGACAAAATTGTCAAAAATAAAAAAACACAGTATAAACCTTTTCATGTTCTAATTATTCAGCACATACACTGCAAAAATATATATATAGTATTTTGGCATGTAAGATTATCCTATACCTAGCTGATTCTATTCTAATTGTTGAAAGCTAATTTTAAGATGATTTAATTTATTTGCTTAAATTATTGAGAAAATGTGTCTTACTAACATCATTTATTACAAGCAAAAACATCTGGAAATAAATTAATTCATCTTAAATTCACCTTGAAATAATTTCAAAGTTAGAATTTTACGAATTGTCAACTACAAATCAGATCATTTTACTTACCAAGACACATTTTTTTGCAGTATAAACAGGAATTGCACATTGAAACTGGTGGCTAGTACTGCAAAAATGACATCTTGGCTCGTAAGAGTATCTTATATCTAGTTGATATATCTTAAAATTCTTGTTTTGAGACAGTTGTAAGCTAATTCTAAGTTCATTTCACTTATTTTCAGATGTTGTTTTATTTCATTTAAGTGATTTTACTAAGCCAAATTTTTTTTAGATTATTGGCAGATAATTTAGCTTACTTTAATAAACGTGTTTAAAACAGGCCACAGTATCTGCCAGTATAGTAAGAAGATTAAACTCACTTAAAACAAGCAAAAAACATGAAAATATGTTAAATAATCTTAAAATTATCTCACAACAATCTCTATCTGAGAATTATCAGTTAAAGTAATTAGATATATGATCATTTTACTAGCCAATTATGTTATTTTATTGCAGTGAGTGGACCCCAAACTTATGAAAACTGTATACCACAGTACCAGAACAGGGTCCAACACTCAAAACATGACAAACAGTAGTTCAAAAAAGCAAGTGTAGAAGCAAGGAGATCCTCTGTATGAGTATGTGGGACTAAACTTTTGACTGGTACTGTAAGCACGCTGTTTGTTGTCCCTGGTGGGAGCTGGATATGTTCTTAAGTCTCCAGCAGCGACAGTGGGCTGCTGCGGATAGACTGATGAATGGACAGGAGCCAGCAAGTACCACTTCAGCTCCAGACAGCAAAGCCATGCTCTCAAAGCTAATCCAGCGCCGCCGGAAGCATGTGGTCACGGGGACAGCACTTCTTATTCTCCCTCTGCTTCTATATATGCAATAATAAAAAGCCTGACGTGTTTATTTCTGGCAGCCGTCGAACCTTGGAGGGAACGAGTCGACGTCTCCAGAAGGAACAGGCACATTAAGTGGTAATTACAGAGAGAGGAGATTTCCCTTTCTTACCCACCACCACAGAGGAGAGTGGCGTCTTCAGGCCAAACAGGGGCGCCTGTTCTATTAAGCCCAAAGAGATGTGATCATATCATCCACCCCCCTCCGTCCGACCCTCCAACCCCCCACCACACTCATTGTCCAATCCTCCAGTCTCTCTGCGGTGGATTCCATGAGACGGACGCATGCGTGCACACACGCAAACCCGTGCACACAACAAAGACAGTCAAGTGAGACTCTGTCTCAAATCTTATGATCAATGAGAGAGGGTCTGCGCTGGTGCCACAAAACAAATTCCAGAGATTCTGGGATAATTCGAACGTTTCACGGAACGTTCCTATGCCCATAAGCGGCGGAGCGCCCAAAGTCCAAATGCCACCATTCCATAGCAATCTCTCCCCATTGTCTTCCTCTTTAATCAGTGTTTCTCAGTGGCTTTAAATATGCCCGTGGTGTGCGTCCTCGTCTGGGAAAGTACAGCTCCTCTCTCTTCTTAAGTGCAACAAAACACCACACTGCCTGCCTCTCTGCACTCAGGAGAGCAATGATCATAAACGCAGAATAGTTGTGGTCACTCTCTAGATCTTTCCGTTGGGCTCTATAGGCGAGCCTATAGGGGCACCTGAAGAGATTACGCAACATGCAGTGGCTGCCTGTCTAAAATCTGGATATTCAAACTTTTTTAAAAATGTGTTAATCATTTAAAATAAACCCTAATTACCCACTTGGACCCCCCTGAATGTCTCCTTAGCCATTTTCTGGGGGGGTCAAAAGAATAGTTGCACATATAGCTGCACCCAGAAGGAATCAACCAACAGGACTGAAACTTGGTGGGCAGGTTTGACATGGTGAGGCATGCGAATGATTCATGTTTCACGTTCAGCTGCACACGTGACGTAAGCATGGACGGGCCTCATCACAGTACCTGACTGACCCAACAGCCATGACTGCAGACATTCAGCCAGCAGTGCTGCCCACTATGAGTCATCCTGTTAGTGGCAGCACCATTAGCAGATGGCTGCACAACGTAGGACTACATACACACACACACCGTTACGACGACTGTCACCAAAGACTGCAATGGTGTCGTGCCAAGCTGTCATGGTGTGACTCAGAATGGCAGCGGGTCATCCTCAGTGACGAGTCCCGTCCCATGTGTGGAGGCACCGTGGTCAGAGTCAAGATGGACAATTTGGTGTCACGTGTCACACGTCCAGAAAGCCTGGTGTCACTCCCCTACCGCACTATTTGCAGGAACTGTGTGAAGATATTCAAGCCGCATGGGATGGATTATCACAGGACACCATTGGGAACCTCTACAACTCCATGCAGAGACGTCTGGCATGTTGCTTTAGCTAACATGGTGGCCAGACGCCATACTGAGAGACACTACTTCTGTATGTGCTCAATAAATATTGCCCTAAATGTATCATCGTCTATTGTTCCTGGTAACCTTTATCTTCCTCCCCAATAGCACTTATTATGACAGTATGCTGTCCGAAACTGAAGCTTGAATGCGAATTCAGGGAAAACTCATTGTTTGAAAGATCACCTCTTCCTAAGGGAAAGGTCAGGCTTCTGTCTTTGATATTCTTAACTAAGTAGAGATGAGCGCTTGTCTGCCTCAGGGTGGCGCTGTAGTAAATTGGTCCACACAGCTGGTCCCTCATAGCCTGAAATCTGTAACTATACCAGGGACACCTCTGAAAAAACACTGCAGCGTATTTAAAATCTGAAAATTTGGCCAAATTCGTAAGAGTTTGATGGAAAGAGTGGGATTTCCCAAATCAAAGACAGAAAAGGAGATCTCAATGTGTGGAAGTCCTACCAAACGAGAAAAGAGCACTTCCAATAGAAGATTTGTTAAACCAAACATTCTGTTGCCATTGAACCATTGAAGCTAGCATCAGAGCCGCTATGATGAGCGAGTTAGCAGCCCACCAATGCTGGAGTAGTAGCTACTGCATGCAGGCCCTATTGCGTCATCATGCTGTATGAACATTAGGCAAATATGAAAAAGCTATATGAAAGGAAACTATTGATAGGCAGGATCAACGTGTGTTATCCTTTATCCTATATAGTATGATATATAGAATGCACTTTTGCACTTTAAGAACAGCCACATCTCCATTTTATTGTATTCTATTATATCTTTATATTTTATTGTTACTTTTGATTTGTTTTATTTTATTTTATTTTATTTTATTTTTATCTATTTCTGCTTAATTATTTTGTAGCTGCTATATGTACTATGTGTCTCACCAGTATGTAAGCTGCTATAACACTCTAATTTCCCCTTGGGATCAATAAAGTTATCTTATCTCTCTCTCACTCTCTCTCTATATATACATATATGTGTATATGTGTTTGCGCGCACATGTGTGTGTGTGTGCGTGTGCCAATACACACACTTTAAAGATCATATGTACCTAATATGGTAGCTGTGACTGTAGTCCAACAAGTTTTATGGACTCGCTTTTATGGAGCTCTTATGCGGACTTCATTGTTCACAGGTGCATGCTTACAGTAAGCAGCTGTGGTCATGTGACTCCACCCACCTCAAATCGAAACAACCTGTGATTCTGTTTATTTAGATAACACACCCATAACTCTTTTAGAGCTTTACTCTAAACTCAAAACAAATCGGGACTGATGGTACTAAATGGGTGGGCGTGATGGACAGTGTGCATCGAAGAAATTAGCTGAAGCTGAAATTCCAAGCTCCGGGGTGTCCTGCGGCCTGCATTACAGTCAGTGTTTGAAAGTGTGCAGCCCTTTACAGCGTTGGGGACACCACTGTGGTGTATTCTGGTGTACTTGTAGGGATTATGAGCATGAATAAGCTTTACGAGGTGCTATAAATTTCATTTTCAAAAGAGGGGCTATGGCCGCTTCAGTCCGCCTGCCTACCCTGTGGTTTTGAAAGGCCACCACGAAGCCTTTGTGCTCTGCGGGTTTACCATGGGAAAGTTCTTTAAACAAATAAGTCACCCTGCGACCCCTCCGTGTAAAAAGCACTTCTGAGAGCTGCGGATTGTACGGCACGGGCGTGGTGTGGCCTGCAGGAACCGTGTGTTTGCTTTATCTCTGGCCAGCTGTTAAAAAAAGGACACTGCCAGCCTGAAAGAAAGCAAACAAACAGACATTCCAGAGAAACAGTATGGGCCAGAGTGCGGACTGACGCTCGTACGGCAACAGAAACAAGGGAAAGTGAGGAACTGGACTATGCTACACAAGGAAGTGGTCTATGCTACATGAGGAACTGGACTATGCTACATGGAGATTTGGGCTTTGCATGCTTCTGTGGTGTTATAGCACAATTTACTGGACATACTTTATGACCTTTGATATTTAGCATCTCTGTACGGCTGATGGAACCATAGACATGAATGTCCATTGTACTTCACAGTGTTTTCTGGTTTTTATGGATTTTGCTCCCCCCTCTGGAGACGAACGGTATCGCAGTATATGACCAGTACATAATTAAAGTAAACAGTGTAGTAACAGTGTCATGCATTCTAGGAAAAACAACAACAGCAACAAAACAACAACAACAACAATAATAATAATAATAATAAGAAGAAGAAGAAGAAGAAGAAGAAGAATGTACTGTTAGATAACAATAGAGTTACTGTCTATCACTAATAACATAATGTCACTCCCTATTATGCGATATGAAGTAATACTATAATATAAGATATAACATAATGTAATATTGGATATTTAAAGAAGAATTATATGTATTTTTGAGAAATGTGCATATTAAATAGGTAAAATCATACAATATGATTTGACGTAAAATGCTTTTTCTAATTACTGCTGTTTGATCAAACCCAGCTTTATACATAAATGCTCACGGGGCCTTAAAAGTACATGTATCTTTTTTTAAATCATTATTGTTACTGCAAATGTATGCAACAACATAATAACAGAACGATACATAAAAGCTCAGCATTCACACATCAGGCTGAAGCATTAACAGAGGAAACAAGAAAAGGCAAAAAGAAAAAAAACAAGAACAAACAAAACAAAAGCATAAATCTCGGAATTTAAATAGTACTGAAAATCTGCAGACATAAATTCACTAATGCAGATACGTAATTTCATAGATCTGTGTGTGCAAAGGTATTTTCTGGCAAATTTCATCGTATGTATATAAAATCCAGCTTTTATTATGATCACGTTTATTATAAGATATACGACTTTCTGCACCGTGTTTAGTGGCCATTACTTCCTTTGCCGAACTGGATTCTCCGCTTCTGATTGGTCGGTCTAATGTGTCGTCATTTCCCCTATGACGTTACACGGTTTCCGGAAACGGAGAACTACAGTTTAGCCACATTAGCTACCAAACGAAGTTTATTTGGGAAAACAAACAGCTGGGTCGCCGAAATTACGCTCTCCTTCGTTAGTAAGGTAATAAATTTAGGTAACCGCTCTTATTCAGTTTATTCATGTGAATTATGGACTTATATTTCTAAAATTAGCAGCAGAACAGCAGTCTTGTAAGCTACGTGCTAGCCAGCTAGCTGTAAAATAATAATAGTAATGGCGAGTAAGCGCTACAGAACACAGTGCTAGTAGTGTTAGCAGTGTCCTAACTCTTCACTTCAGTAGCGTTTTAAACGGTTTATCTCGTGTCTTAGCTACTACAACTACTGTAGAGCGTGTCAAGACTTTTCTAATGTGATTTTACCTACCTTAATCTTTAGTAAACAGCCAGGCAGTAAGTCCAGCTAGAGAATAATAATAAGTTACTTGTTTTACAGCACTTTTCCTACGTACACAATTCAAAATATGCCCAAATACAGCATGCAAGACCCAGGAGAAACTGAGCACGTTGGTTGGGTAACCGATGAAATGTTCAGTTTTGTTTCAATGCTTTTAACCTTCTATACTTTTGCCATGTTTGAAATCTTGCAATTGCAGTCTGTAGGAATGTATACTTTGCCCATATTACTACTAATATCCTGATTGCAGTTTTCTATTGTCTGCTGTCGTTATAAGGGNCATATTACTACTAATATCCTGATTGCAGTTTTCTATTGTCTGCTGTCGTTATAAGGGCACCATTCACCTGTACCCCCCTTAGAGTTGTAAGACTGGACCCTGAAATGAATGAATAAGATTACTGTTAAAGGGCGATTCTATTGATGTTTCTGTTGTTTTACTTAATTCCACGATCACGATGTAAAGAAAGTCATTCAGAGTGGTTTGAGAAAGACAATGATGTCTTTACAGCAGTGATGATAAAATCCAGGAGTCGCCAAGTCTACAACCAAAATATCGCCATTTTATTTATGATCCAAAAGCACCATTAAACCTACACATGTCCTGAGTGAGTTTTTTATATGTAATGTTGATGATGGTAAATTAGTGGAAAATCTGAAAATTATAATAATGATTTTTTTACAACACCCTGTATGTAACTCCCCTAAATGGATTAACAAGGTCAAACTGTTATCATTAAACACAGTCTCAGACATCAGGCAGTGTATTCTGAGTCGTTTTTGTGAGGGACCTTTTCAGAGGCCACTGTGGATGTTTCTCTAGAACGGAGCATTTCACATCAGCCCTGTCTGAATGACTTTGTTTGCATCTCAGCCACAACAGAGTTTACGTTTACATTTATGGCCTTTCGCAGAAGCTCTTATCAGAGCGACTTACAACTGTGCTTAGTGTTCCGTCTGGGAATGTTTCCTAGCTAGTACAAGAAGGTTAGAGTCTAAAACTCGCCATGAGCTTACACACTTGCTATGTGACTTTAGCCAAGGCTTTAGAATGCAACCTGATGGTAAGTTGGCATACAGTTCACATGTAGACTGTAATAACAGTGATAATAAAAATATCTGTCTTACAAAGAAATGCAAATATATCAAGCATAAATCAAAGTATAATCAACAGAAATTCAATGATAGATTAGATGGAGAACGTACTAGTAGCAACATGTCTCTGCTGTCGGAGCAGAACTTCTTACCTCCAAAATCATAACTGTACAGGGAAAACATAATTTCAATGTAAGTCAATGGAACCAAACTTTTTTTCCAAGTAATTCTGGGATGTTTCTTTTGATCCATCATGTAATTTACACACAATGGAAAGAACAACCGGTACTTTATGTCAAAAACTGAAAAGAAAAAAAACCGAAATGGGGATACAAGGGTTTGTTCTGATAAGAGCAATATTCACATTGCAAATAACACATTTTATGAGTGTCTGCTTGCTTGGTTATTCTGCCTTCCCTAACCCCTTATGATCAGCTCTCATTCATCTGTCTTCTTATCTTTGGCAGAGAAACTCAGCAGATCCTGGCTGCATGTAAAGGGAGAAGATGGAGGTGCCCTCTTATCATTCCAAGCTTTTGTGTGAGCTGAATGAACAGCGTAAGAGGGACTTCTTCTGTGACTGCAGCGTCATCGTGGAGGGTCGCGTCTTCAAGGCTCACCGCAACATTCTGTTTGCCAGCAGTGGCTATTTCCGAGCTCTGCTGGTGCACTACTTGCAGGACAGTGGCCATAGGCATAGTACAGCTTCACTGGACATTGTCACAGCAGAGGCCTTCTCCCTTATCCTGGAGTTCCTGTACTCGGGTCGGATAGACCTGCGGAGCGACAATGTCATTGAAATCATGTCAGCTGCCAGCTACTTGCAAATGACTGATGTGGTGAACTTTTGTAAAGGCTACATCAAATCGTCGCTGGAGATTTGTAACAGGGAGAAAGAGAGACAGAAGGAGAGGAGTAAGGAGAGAGAGGGACCAGCTGATAGTGGGACCCCAGCCTCTGTCTCCAGCGCTAATGCGGCCTCCACCTCTCAAACAGATAGAGGAACCCCCCAGGGTATGGAGACGCCCAGCTCTGTCGAGGCTCCTTCAGATATTCTGTCCATGCCAGCTGCCACCAGCAGCAAAGACTCTGAAAGTGAGAACTCACAAACAGGATTCCCCAGCCAGCCCCCCACAAATGCCCCGCTTAAGAATGGCTCCGGGCAGGACTTGATCAATTCATCATCGTCTTCAGGGCTGTTTGTGGGGTTTGTGCACCCCAAGATTAAATTTGACCCTGATGAGGAAGGGGAGTGTTCGCTTGAATCTAAAGATATGGCTCTTTATGTGGACCCCAGTCATGGTGAGGACAGGACTCTCAGTTCAAGTCCTGCGCCCAGCACTGAGCCAACATCCTTGCCCAACTATCAGATGAAGCAGTTTGTAGATGTTCTGCTTCGTGGAGGACCAAACCCAAACCGTGAGGAGCTCGTGCCTCATTTTCCCCATAGTTTGGGGAGCAGTAGTATGGTGGGCCGTGTAGAGGAGGGTCTTGGGCACGGAGGTCCCTGCAGTATGGAAATGCAAAGCGACTGGTATATGGAGGATGCAGGTAAGAGCTTTTTTTTTTTTTAACCAAAAAAATATATATTTATTTTTTTTTTTTTATTTTTTTTTTTTTTAAGAGTTTTGTATTAACAGTGGGATCAGACCTAAAGATAATCTTCACCTGTGGCTGACTTATTGCTCAATTACATTGTTTTAAAAAGTCATATCCAATCTTTCTGCACCATGCAGAGAAAAGAGGGACCAGTTTATGACTATGACTATGTATAAAGGGACAGAAGTGGCACAAATGAGATTTTTTTTTGCTTTAATGTGACTTATAATTTTTATAACTGTTTGGCCGTGCAGATCTGATGATTTTAGGGATGCACAGAAATGAAAATGTTTGTCCGAAACCGAACAAAATGAATCATTTGGCCGAATACTGGACACGTTTTTTCACTGTTGCATAAATGAAATAGGCTAAATCCCAGATAGCAAGCAGATGTGGGCCACATCTGGCAAAGGTCACTGCTGGCCCGCTGTCAGCACTGACAATCTGCTGTGAGCCAAAGGCAGCCCACATATTTACAACATGCATTTGGCCCACCTGTCCCAAAACAGATCTGGTCCACTTCTGACATAGATACAGCAGAGTTAACCTACTTTTGGCCGAGGCATAGCTCTAATGTGGTGCGGATGTGGTCCACATCTTGCTACAGGGAGAAGTCCACCCAAGTGTCAACCCATCTAGCAAACAGGCCAGATGAAAATGGGGAGTGTGGGCCAGATTTGGGCCAGAACAATTCTGCTGTCTGGGATTTATTTTGTCCTGGTTGTGAAATAATAAAACTGAGAAGCTGCTGTCTGTCTGTCTCTGTAACGGCTCTGTTCGGTTACTTACTCTGTCTGAAGTTCCGTTTGGCTTGAATGCTTGAAACTGTATAACAACAAATCAATTCTTGTTTTGGTTCCAGTTCTATCCCTTCTTTTCTTTGCTGCCTAATGTGGTTTCTTGAGTGGAATGAGTGGCGGTGGTTCTTATAATGGCTGCTTGCTAAGAGTTCCTTAAACAATCTAACCGGGACCAGCACCTTCAACACAATTGATTAGAGGTTCGAATATGCCGTCTTGGCAGCAGCGCTACTTCTTCATCCTCATCATGTTGGACTGAAACGGCTCACAGTTTTGTTTTATTCATACAGCTCTGAAAAATGTCATCACCCCTTTAATGTCCACACGGTGTCTGAAAGATTGCTCATCTGTTTAATATAAAATGGCACTCTGCTTTTTCAGGAAGACTACACAAGTGTCCATTCTGCCCATACACGACCAAACAGAAGGGTATTCTGAAGAGGCACATCCGCTGCCACACAGGGGAAAGACCTTATCCGTGTGAGATCTGTGGAAAACGCTTCACACGGCAGGAGCACCTACGCACACATGCTGTTACTGTAAGTCAACGTTACTCAAAAATGTTCTCTTCAAATTTCACACCAGACCAAATGCAGTGTCAGTGAAGCCCAAGTAACGATTGTCCAATCCAGGCTGCTTTAAGCCCTGTCCTGTTCTGTCTTGTTCTCCTTCTCTTTACTAATGAAACCATTTTAAAAGCTGGCTTTATGTGGAAGGCCGAACAGCAGCAGCTCAAGATTACAAAATCAAAATTACACTCGATTGTTAGACAGCACATTTTAATTTGCGGCCTGCGATGGCGCTAGTGAGTTTGCTCAGGACTGGAGCGTTAGCTAAAGGGTATTAGTTCCACTTTGGGATACAATAGCGACTTGTTTACTCTTCTGTGTGCACATTATTGTTGTGTGTCAGTCAGCAAAACTAAAAGAAACCAGTTCAACAAATCAAGCTCTGTGGTGGTTAAGCAGAGATGATATTTCCTGTTTTTGCTCACTGCGTTTGGGCTTTTGTTCAGTTTGTGTTCTTATGCTGGCTCAGCATGGTTTGGGCAACTTCACTGCCATTCTCAAAGTCTCGTTGTACTTTCAGGCACTTCTCTTTGAAGACTGTATTAAATATAGACGTTATTGTAGTTTATCAGTCTGGATTATGAAGGTTGTGAGTAGTTATACCCCTATTCATAGCACTAAACACAACAATATACAAAACCAAAGTTCGAATTGGCAGATTTTCCCTCCAAACCCGTTATTTTTATTTCGGCTGATCTGTGTAGCAAATTTATGATGTAAATAAGGTGAACTACTGCACTGATGTTGTGTTTTAATGCTGTTGTACACCTGTACCATTATACAGCATAAAAGCTTAACTTTGTATTAAAAGCATAACTTTGCATAAAGTTGACTCTTACAAGCTGCAATTGCCTTATACTTTCAGTGTAGCACTTTTTTGATTCTTGGTATTTAAGGATCCAATTCATTTTCATTTTTCGAATTTAAAATTCCAGTTTGGCAAATATTATTTTCAGGAATGCATCAGTACTGATACCAGTGTCAAGTATTGGGCCAATACCAAGTTCATTAACCCATACTCATAAACATTCCAACATTCCCACACATTCCAGTACCCATGTAAACCAAGCAGCTGCTGCCATGCTAATGAATTGTCTGGAACTAACGTTTCTCAAGCTGGTAGTGAAGGAGGGTCTGCCACACCTGCTGGCACTTTGGCAGTCGGACACAAAGGTCACTTTTAACATTCTGCCTTGGAATGTTCTGGCCAGGAATACATTGTGTGATTATAGCCCGTTTTATTGACACCTTGCATACAAAGCTGTTCATAGGGGCTGGATTTGGAGGATATTCAACTATGGCTCAATCAACCTACCAAAAAGACTACCAACTCGAAACTTAACTCCTCAGATGCGTTAGGCTCGGTAGCCTTGGATGTGATTCCTTTTATCACTGTGCTACAGAGCGTTGAGACAGATGAGGGGCGGAGATCAAAACTACAAAACATACTAAGCTTAGAGCTCCACTGTAGCGCTACTCTATCCAGTGTAGTTAGTATAGCTAGCTAATGGACATCATTTAAATTAAAAGTATTATCTGTCCATCCTTACTCAGATGTACAGCTGGATACCCGAGAGCTGTCAAACTGGTCACACCAGCAGCACCTACCAGAACATGACTACAACACTATAGACTATACTGATCTAGCCCAGATCACCCCAGCCCACACACTGGGCTCCACTAGCTCACAGGACTGTATGCACTGCACTTTAACTAGGCCTCTATACCTGAACATCTGAGCTGTGTATTTATTTATCTAGATACTGCACATCTGTACTGTAACCTGTTTAGCTGTTCACCTGAACATTGAGCCGCTATTCTCCTCCCTGCACTGTACACTTTATATATCTATCCTGTTTACAACCACATACTTAACTGCACACTTTGCCACCTCAACACATTGTACTCTCCTACATGTACACTTACACTAAGCTGTTTTTGCCTCCTGCATATGCTATAACTGCACCTCAGTTCTAGTATTCACATTATGACATACAGATACGGCTCTTACACACTTTGCACATTTGTCTGCCTTTGCACTGTACTACTACACATATATATATATATATATACACACACACACACACACACACACACACAGTATATACAGTATATTTTTTAATCACTGCACTGGAGAAGGAGCCTGACTGTGTGTCGTTATTCTGTACAACCTTGTATTGGTGTAATGAACTGAGTTGAATTGGATGTGTAAAAATGAAACCCAGGGCTTGTTTTTAAACATAAGACAGAGTCAGTTTCCCTGTTAATTGAAACCATAATGAATTAAAGCAGAGTCTGAACCAGCTTTGCCCGTCTTGTAACTCTTTGACACAGTGCTTTCAGTGTAAACCTGCCCTCCTTTTTTTGCCACCTTGTCTTCATGCCTCTATGCACACCTTGCTTCGACAGGTCCATCGCTCCAGCTGGCCCATTGTGTGTAAGGGCTGCAGGCGCGTCTTCTCTGGGGTCGTTTCGCAGGGACTGAAGCGGTTCGGCCTTTGCGACGGCTGTACTTGCGTCACTACAACAAACGAGGACTCCCCATCCATGAACCTCAGCAGCCAGTCAGTGAGCGTGGAGCCAGGCTCGGGAGATTCCGACTGGCCGATCTTCATGGAAGACGGAGACGAGGAGCCCAGTGCTGGAGCTGGTGAGCTAGATGATAAGAAGGACATCCAGAGGCAGCTTGCAGAGGGTGGGAGTCTTCTGTAATCATTGCGTCCTGATCTCATTTCTGCCTTGCAGTATTGTTATATTACCCTCAATCACGTGTCATTAACACGTTACTTAACACCCACAACAATCAAGACCTGGGGAGAAAGACGTTACGTACCAAATGTTGGTAAAGACTTTGGAAAAAGGTGGAGAGCAAACCTGTTAACGTTTATGATGTTCCTTGCGGTAAGGAAGGAAGGAGTGCTGTGAGCCTTAGGTATGCCAGTGAGAGGAACGGCAGTTGTTTTACAGGTAACTGTAAAGTCTGTAACCGGACTAACCAGATTTCCACAGCTCAGGTGGAAATGACGGGATGCTTTGTCTCGCATTAAGCGCACAATGAAAGGTATTTATATCTTTCCCTTAAAGGTGCATTACTAAGCCTTTCCCTTGGATTTGTTTTTCTTTAAAATGTCAATAATAATAATAATGTTTAGTTACGTAATAATGTAACATTTGATTGAGACACATCAAATGGGAAACTTGTAGCTTGGATTATTCACAGTACCCATAATGGCACAAAGTATTACCGTGGTATGACTATTTATTTTGACTGTGTGCGTCTGTGTGTGAAGGACAGTGGTTATTTATCCTCTAGGCCGGAGACTCTCGTCTAGTCTAGAAAAATACTGTGTTATGCTTTTAACTGTCTGCAATCAAGAGCCGAAAACAGAAGGCGAGTTCGAGTTTTGACTTGAGAACAGTAGTTGTATATTAAGGATGTTCCTTTCTGTTATGTTTCTACAGCGTATATAACAAAATACTTCAGCATCTTCAGCATCTGAGTTTTATGGGTATGTGGCTGTTTACAGAAACAGGACATGCCTAACAGCAAAACGCATATCGTGGGCCCACCATGTTATTCATGGGTTAGGACGGAGGGTTATTGTGTGCAATTCTGACCAAAGTGCAACTTTTTATAGCTTTTAGTTTTGTTCACTTTTGTATGTATGCAAATTCATATGTAACGATCATTTACAGTATGCTCACCTTTAAAGGGGTTGCGTGGGACTGACCACAAAGTTCTGTTATTACAAAATAACATGCAGAAATAAATGATGTTCTGTATTTTTGGTCTGTTATTGATCTTTAATATCTTTAATGATCTTTACTAAGGAATCAGGGCACAAGACCTACCGAGGGCTGGTACATTACAGTGAGCAAGAATGGGAATCTACCTGGAGAAGCAGGATTTATAAATCTTCACTCAGGATTATATTTGAGCTTCACTGTGTTGACATTGCAGATCTTCACGTTGGAGTTTGCACTGACAATGGAATCTTTGACCATGTCCACCTTCCCTTTCAGTTCTGCTTTTACCAGCTTCACCTAACCATTTCAGAACTGCCAATTGTTTATTACTGAGGGGAAAAAACTACATTCTCAAAGTATCTTAAAGTTAACTTCCTCAATATTCACTGTTATTTAAACAAACTCCTGGCGTACTATGTGGAAATGAGTCATTATTATTGAAAATGACTTTGACGTTGTAACACACAATTTCAAGAAAATAAGTTATTTACAGTTAGTTAAGTCATTATTTGGACAATGTAAGTAATTATTCCAGCATAAGATTTTTTTTGCTTGAATGAGTCATAATTTGAACTACTGAACAGAAAAAAAAACCATGGAGGGAATATGGTTGTGTTCTGATCCTGACATGCTTTGAAGAAGAGAAGAGGAAGAATAAGAGGAAGCAGGTACCTGACTGTAAACAGCTTGGCAAACAGCGTCTGTGCAGCCGCTTCTGAGAAAGTCACTACTGTGATCATCTGATAAATCAATCAAATGATGATGACAGACTCGTACAGTCATATGCAAAGGTTAGCACACGCTTTGTTGATTTTGTAAGTAAAAATAATTTCACATCATCCTCTACCCCGCCCCCTGACCCACCTGATAACTACAGTCAACTTGCATAACTACAGTAACCTCTCCAAGATGTTTAATTAGTCACTATGTATTCCTTGCTTCGACAGGTCCAATAGAACCGAGTATAAAACCCTCCGTTCTAGAGAGTTCTAGTGATAAGAACCAGACCTCTAAAATCTTCCTCACAGACAGTTATTATATGAAATGATTATGAATATGCTGCCTGATGCCTGAGATGCTGTTTTATGTTAGATTTGTCAAAGAATTTGGTTCACAATGCATCTTAATCCTTTTATCTCAGTCATTTCATGGCGGAGGGATACATGCAGAGCACTAAGAGGCAAGATAAGATTTTATTGATTGAACAGATTCTCAGATTTATGACTATTTTACCATAATCAACGTTCGATATGAAACTCAGAAGACACCTGTAGGTTCACTGGTGGTGAATAAAATGGATGTATCTGTGTTGTAGACACAGTGATCCCTGGTTCCATTCACCACTACTGTAAAGTGATCAAAATAGTCCAACCATTTCACATCAAACCCACTCTGAATGACTGGAACGAGGGATGAAGTGTTTTAAACAGATAGTGGAATTCCCCCTTTTACCTTCACTTAGAAACATGTCTTGTAACCAGGGAAGCGCCAGTTTTTGCATGCAACTGGGCACGCTGCGTAAGAAACCCACGGTCTGTATGCGCAAACGTGCCGCACAAGTGACAAACAAAAGGCGATTGTGTGAATCATGTGAGCCAGGTAAAGCGGCGGTCATATGATCGACGCGGAAGCAAACAACCAGTACGACTAGTCCTGGGACATCTCGTCTGCAGTCATGTGCAGCGGAGCTCTCTGAGGGTGAATGTCAATGCCCGAGGAGTGTACATTTTATAGCTATTCTGCGGTTATTTAGTCTTAAAATGGGATTAGAAAGTCTCCGCTCGCCTCTGCTGCTGCTACTCTGCGCAGTGCTCTGTGTGCCCGGCAGAACAGACCGGTACACCCCGGACTGGCCGAGCCTGGACTCCAGACCTCTTCCAGCCTGGTACGACCAGGCTAAATTCGGCATTTTCATCCACTGGGGGGTCTTTTCCGTGCCCTCGTTCGGGAGCGAGTGGTT
Source organism: Semaprochilodus insignis (assembly GCA_034552555.1). Classification (NCBI taxonomy): domain Eukaryota; kingdom Metazoa; phylum Chordata; class Actinopteri; order Characiformes; family Prochilodontidae; genus Semaprochilodus; species Semaprochilodus insignis. The sequence goes on from CM067475.1 coordinate 2,575,083, forward strand.
CTGGTGGTACTGGCAGGGCCAGAAGATTCCCGATTACATCGCGTTCATGAACAAGAACTACCCACCTGGATTCACCTACGCAGAGTTTGCACCTGAGCTGAAGGCGGAGTTCTTCAATGCAGATGAGTGGGCTGAGATCTTCGAAGCTTCTGGGGCAAAGTGAGTGAGGGCTGAGATCTTGGAAGCCTCTGGGAATGAATGAATGAGCGTGCGAGCGAGCGAGTGAGTGTGGACGGATGTTGTGAGGTGGTCCGATGTGATGAAGCTTCTCTAAAGGCTGAGCGTTTGGTGGAAGTGTATTATATGTCCATCCTGTAAGCTGGTTCTGTTTTTGTGCTGAACAGGTACATTGCATTCACTTCAAAACACCATGAGGGCTTCACCAACTGGGATTCTCCGACTTCATTTAACTGGAATTCTGTTGTCAATGGACCTCATCGAGACATCGTAGGCGAGCTGGCAGCGGCTGTGCGCAAGACAAAGTGTGTGCACTCATGTCTCTGTGTCTCTTGCAGGGCAATTCCACCAATGTGTGAAAGTGTTTCTGATAATTTGGCCATTCAGAAATGGGTAATTGTAGAGAAATGTATGGGATTCCTTTAGAGTGGTGATGATAGGAACCAGGGTTCTCCATGACTACGACATCGATATAGCCATTATTACAGTGGTGGTGATGGGAACCAGAGGTTCTCCATGACTACAACATCGGTATACCCATTATTACAGTGGTGGTGATGGGAACCAGGGGTTCTCCATGGCTGCAACATCGATATAACCATTACGTACTGTCCAAACCACCAGTGAACCTACGCAAGTCTTCAAATATTAGTTAGGCAAATATCAGGCAGCATATTCATAACCATTCTGTGTTATAATTGTCTATGAGGGAGTTTTTTTTTTTGTTTTTTTTTTAGGTGGATGTCTGGTTCCATTCACCACCACTGTAAACAATTCTGACTCTTCTCTAGAACTGAGCACTTTAACTCCAAACCACTCTGAATGACTCTGTTTACAGTCTGACCCTTTAAATATGTTGAATTTCTGGAAACAATATAGTGGAATTCTCCTTTAAAAGGTCGACCTGGGCGATATGGCTGATATAAAGTGGCATGCAGAAGTTTGGGCACCCCTGGTTAAAATGTTTATTGTCAATAGCTAAGATGACTCATGACCTGAGCAGCATAAAGATGAGATTTTAAGCGATATTTCCTTTTAAATCTGTAGCTTACACAATCAAAACAATGGAGAAAGGCCCAAAGCAAGCTTTGCGTCTTTAGTCCTTAGTGACGTCCCGTTTGTGGAAATACCACAGGCTCTGAACACGTTTTGTAGCTCCTAATAAACTTGCAGTTCTTGTGTGGGGGGAATTCTGTCCCTTCTTCCTCAACCAGAGCTTCTAATTTGGTGAGAATCTTGGGCCGTCTTGCATGCACTGCTCTCTTTAAGTCTATCCACAGGTTTTCAGTGATGTTTAGGCCAGGGGACTGGGTCAAGGCTAAACCTTCAGCTGCCACCTTTCATGGTAGTGCACTGTGGAGTTTGAAGTGTGTTTAGGATCATTATCCTGTTCAACTTCAGCTTAGTTACAGATGATGTGAAAATTGCATCCAGAATTTGCTGGTATTTGATTCCATTCTTCGATCGACTAGTGAAATGTTCCCTGTGCCACTGGCTGCAACACAAGCCCAAAGCATGACTGATCCACTCCTGTGCTTAACAGTCAGAGACGTGTTCACTTGATGAAATACTGCACCTCCAAGCATGCTTTTGCTTATTGCAGCCAAAACATTCTATTCATACTTGTGCATCCTGTACAGACTTCTGGTGCTGAATTTTGTGGTGAGGATGCAGGAAAGGTTTTCTTCTGATATGGGTTGAATTAAGGTAATATTGATGCAGGTGCAGAATGGCGCATCACCACTCCAGAGTCTGCAGTCAAACAGGAGTTTTGAATTGCTCCTAGACCGTTTCCTTGGTCTTCCAGACCTCATCTTAATTACGGTAGAAACTGAGGAAATGCTCTGCCGTCTTCTTATAGCTTCTCCTGCTTTGTGGGCATCAGTTATGTTCATGTTCAGACTGCTGGGCAGCTGCTTAGAGGAGCCCATGGCTGCTGATTGTTGGGACGAGGTTTGAGGAGTCAGAGTATTTGGAAAGCTGTGAAATTGGCATCACCTGTCTTTTCCTAATGATTACTGTGAACAAGTCATGGGCTGTATTTGAATTGGTACACTACTATACTGTACGCCCCCTGTGTGTAGTGTACAGTACAGTAACAGGTTCTGACCTACAGTGTAGTATACTAATACAGTCACATGACCAGTTACCTCACATTTACCTCAGAGCTGTTATTACTGTATATTTACTGAAATTGTATACGAAACAAATTGGTGCACTGATTTTGCTTACAATGTCGGAAAGACTTCTACTCATTTAGCTTTTCACAGGAAACTGAATTTTGACCAGGACTGCCCACATTTTTGCATGCCACTGTTTGTGTGTGTGTGTATATATATAATATAATGAGGATGATGGGGCTATAAATCCCTGCGGGGTGTGAGTGACGGGATCCACAGATTGAGAAGAGGTGCTACAGTGCAGTGAACGTCTCGTTCCATGTGTGGAAAATGGCTCCAAAGCAGATGTTAATGATTGGCTAAAAGGAGTGACTGCATTTGGGCGTGCCAAAGACCATAGTGTGAAGGAAGTAGCTGAATCTGCAGGTGTATGGAAGCGTACAGTCATACAGGTCTACCAGCAGTGGCTAAAATCCCAGACTACAGGGAATTCTCCTCGGAATTGTGCCAGGGAAGGCTTCCACTAAATCTGGACCAACTGTGCAATTCTGTGAAGCAAGCGTGTCTGAACATTGATGTGGCCTACGTCCAGAAACTTGTCCAGTCCATTCCAAATCCAATCACAGCTGTTATTTATGCTTGTGGAGGTATAGTGTACACTATACGCTATTAGGTTTCAGTCCGGTGAGCTTATATCACTGCTTTAAATCCAGTTAAACAGAACTAATTGTGCGGTGCTTGTATTGAAACATGCTGTTGGTCAGTTGGTGGTGTAAGTGCTGGCGATTTGGCCAATAAGCTTAGGAAAGCATATTATCAGACAGTTTATCTTGATAATGATACATGTCATCATATTGCCCACCTCTACTGTTTGCTTGTCAGTATGAATATATTTTGAGTGTTTACATGAGTGCTAACAAACGTCTGCTCTAGGTCTGTCCGCTTCGGGCTCTACCACTCCCTGTTCGAATGGTTCAATCCTCTCTACCTAAGTGACAAGGCATCTAACTTCACAAAACAAGACTTTGTTTACGGCAAAGCCATGCCAGAGCTCTACGACCTGGTCACAAGGTAACGTCCCCCATGTTATATGATGTCGTCTGACTAAAATCTGACTGTTTCTGCAGCATTTAGTAACTGGTGATATATGGGGTCTGTTCAGGTACCAGCCTGAATTGATCTGGTCAGATGGAGACTGGGAAGCCCCTGACACTTACTGGAACTCCACTGGATTCCTGGCTTGGCTCTACAATGACAGTCCAGTGAAGGTGGGAAATGCACACTTGGAATCACATCAGTCTTATTTTTGTATGTCTGGGCACTTTAAGTTGTGTCTTTGCACCTGCAGGACTTCGTCGTGGTCAATGACAGATGGGGACAGGGTTGCTACTGCAAACACGGCGGCTACTACAACTGTGCCGACAGGTACACTCCAACTGAGCCGCCCAAGCACAAATGGGAGAAATGCAATTCGGTGGACATGCACTCCTGGGGTTACCGCAGGAACATGAAACTTAGCGAGTTAATGGATTTACCTGCCATTATAAAGGTGAAACATCTGACGTAACTAACCTGAACGTATGATTCGTGACGTGTGAGCTTTCAGATGTTGGTGTGCTCGCTGGAGCGTGCCTGACTTCTCACACGGTTGTGTGTCCCTTGCAGGACTTCGTCTACACTGTGGCTCTAGGAGGAAATTACCTGCTGAACATCGGACCTGCGTCAGATGGCAAAATTCCAATTGTGTTTGAGGAGCGTCTCAGAGGGATTGGAGAGTGGTTGCAGGTTAACGGGGAGGCTATTTACAACACCACGCCATGGAGGGTACAGACTGAGAATGCTACTGTGCCACTCTGGTGAGTTTATGGTATAGAACTTCAGGCTAAACTGGAAACACCTCCGCTTGTTCCCCGCTTGTCGCTGAGCAAAGCCTGCTCGGCATTGTCCAAGGTTTGAGAAACTGTGCACAGCGAAGCAACAACTTTAAATAATAGTTGTCCAGGATCTTGTTAAAGAGGTGGGCACTGAAGTTGACTTTCTAATTGTGAGCTTGTTTTCTGCATTTTCTGCTCCACCTTAAATTGGGCTGCAGCTACAGTGCATTCTAGCACCCGAACAAGCTGTAGCGTTTAAGGTGGAACGCGGCATTTGATTAAGAAGCTGGCAAATAGGAAGCAACTTCAGTCATTGGAATGTACCGCTGGCAAGTGTATGACTTCCCTTTCACAGCCAGGAAATGTAGATTTCTGCGTGTATAGTCCACCTTCGCTGTTGCTCCATTTTGGACTGCTTGGCTGGAATGTAAGCGAGTGTATGTACAATTTAGGGGGATTTTTTTGGGTGGAGTCAAGTACATAACAGTTTAGGATTTTGGTAAATGCAGGATGTGTGTTTGAAGGAGGAACAACAGTGTTTGATTTTCTTCCTACGTAGTAAATCAACTCATGCAACAGCAGCAACCCACCAGCCTTTTATTGAAATCTGTGTCAATGTCATGTGTGGAGAAGAGACCTCAGTACTTTCCCAGGAGCCTAAACCGTTCTTCTAAACTGGGGTGAAACTCAAAAAAATTGGAAAAACACAACAGAAATAAAAACACCTTTTGAACTGGAGGAATCTAAAGGTTATCAAAAGACATTAAAGCTGGGGATGCACCGAAATGAACATTTTTGGCCGTAGCTGATAAGAAAAAAATGAAACATTTGGCTGAATACCGAACATGGTTTTTCAGTTTCATTATTATTTTTATTTTTTTATTTTTATTTTTTTTTACTGTTGCATAAATTAAATAGGCTAAATGTATTTTGTCTTGGTCTTCTTAGAAAAAAACAACAATTACTAAACTGCAGATTAAAAATATTTATGGAACATTGAACATTTTTAACAGCCCAGCAGACAAGCCAAGCTGTAGCGACAAGTCTGTCTGGCTGTCGCAGCTCTGTTCTGGTCTTTACTCTGTCTGGAGCTTCGTTTGGCTCGAATGCTTGAAGCTGAATTAAAGCTGGGAAGCGTCAGAGTGCTCCGGTGTGACTCGCAGTGGAGAAATACAGAGTAACAGTGGATATTAGCCTAGAACAGATGGTGCTAGCCCTGGAGCTAACGAGTCAAAGCTCCACTCTGGTTCCTGTCTACATCGGGGAACTAGAAACAGGTAACAGTGTCATTGTAAATGTGATTGTTCAGTTTAAATTATTCGTCCGTATTCAGCCGAACACCGAAAGTGATTTTTTCACCATTTTCAGCCGAATAATTTCGATTTGCCGAATATTCAGTGCATCCCTAATTAAAGCCCATGAAAAGCTCAGCAGTCCTAAATAGGATCTAAAATGACTGACGGTGACTTTAAAGACAGTTTCAGTTCTGACAAATTGTGGGCCACTGTGCCTTCAGTGACCTATCTGCTTCGTCCTCAGAAACAGAAGAGAAACTGTTTTAATGTCAGTCTTTTTTTGCATTAGCTTCTTTGAAAGAAAGCTGGTGTGTTTGAATGCATTACTGTGTTACTTCCTGACCGCAGGTACACTTCCACAAGCTCTGCAGTGTACGCCATCTTTCTCACAGATCCAAAGCAGGTTTCCTTCCAGCTCTTTTCCCCCAAAACCTCAGACACCACTGTGGTATGTACAACTGTAACTGTTACCGCTTGATCCATTTAACAGTATATTGTTGCTGTCGGGACAAAATCTCGTATCTCCAAAATAACTTTACAGAAGAAACATGACATAAAAACATGCTATAATTTTACGGTAAGTCAGTGGAACCAGGTTATCCAGATAATTCAGATAATTTTGAGTCATAATTTTTTGTTCATTATGAAGTTTAAACAGAGTGTACACAATGTAAAGGACAGCAGGTATTTTTAAATTACACTCATCGTCAATAGAATAGCTGCACCCAGAAGGAGGTGTGGGACTGCAGTGCTGTTGGGAAGGAAGATAAAGGTTACCAGGAACAATAAATTATGATACATTTAGACTGATATGATCAATATTTATTGAGCTACACATACAGAAATATGATCAGTATGATGTTGGGCCACCATACTGAGAGACACTCGGCATGGAGTTGTAGAGGTTCCTGATGGTGTCCTGTCATAATCCATCCCATGCAGCTTGAATATTCTCACACAGTTCCTGCAGATGGTGGAGTCACACCAGGCCTTCTGGACGCTTGACACGTGACAACAAGCCGTTCATCTTGGTGCTGACCACGGTGCCTCGTCTCCACTAAGACAAAAACGAGACTCGTCACTGAAGACGACCCGCTGCCATTCTGAGTCACTCCATGACAGTCTGGCACGACACCATTGCAGTCTTTGGCGACACTGATGTGGTGTTAAGGACAGTCGTTGTAGGAGTCTGTGTGCACGTAGTCCTGGATGAGGCCATCCTGCTACCCGGAGCCCTACGATGCAACCCCTCTCCAACTCTTCCAACTGCTTGAATTGCTTTCGTAAATCTTCTCTGAGGTATATACTTCACTTGCAAAGGACGCTACCAACACAACAGTACGAGTCCGAATGGAAAGCACACACAACAGGACGACCTTATATAGTCAGTCGGGTACAGCCGGGTACGGGTCCTTGCTTGCATCACGTGCGATTTTTGATTTATTTGATTAATTTTAATCCATTCAATATAAAGTTTACACACAATGTAAAGGACAACCGGCATTTTAAAATAATGTCAAAACTGTAAAATGACAGAAACGGAGATGCAGGGTTTTGTTTTGACAGCAGAGAAATCCTTATTTATAGGATGGAGAGGGGGCGGGGGGAAGACAGCTGTCTCATTCTTTCAATTCTTCTATCACCATTCTTTATTTAGGTGACTTTGTTGGGTTACCCTGATCCCCTAAAGTGGGCTCCTCTGAAATCATCCGGCCTTGTCATGCTACTGCCAGAGCTGCCCCCTACCGCTGCCGAGGCCTGGGTCATCAAACTGGAAGGAGTGGCGTAGCGCTACAGCGTTAGCGTTCGTGGCTTTTAACTAATAAATGGAAGTTTTGAAGTGACCATGGACACTCAGGGATTCTAGATATGTAATGATGATGCCAAATCACCGAAGCGTGGCTTGTAAGGGATTTTGAATGGAATTTTATTAATTCTTTTTTTTATATACACAGCACTGAAGATTTTTTTTTTTTTCTGTTTGTTGTTAAAGAGGCTGACTTGTCTATGTCGTCTTTCATTTTATACTCAGCTATATTCTCACTTATTTCTACACCATTTGTTTAGCAAATCAGCGGGTGAATCATGTCTTGTTATAGGGGATTGATAATAACAGATATGCAATTATAGAAATCCTGAAATATTGAAATGTGACAGCAATAAAAGCGAAGTCATTTCATCCGTCTGTGTTTATTAGTCTTTATTAAAACTCTCTTAAGTGGGTGAGACAGATCAGACGCTGTCGTCTGTCTTCTTCCCTATCCATCTTTTAGCCCTCCCTCCCTCTCCCCTCCCTTCATTTCCTTCCACTCCCTCAGGGGACTGCTTGGGGAGGGTGGTGGTGTGGTGGGAGTAATGGCCCTACTCCTGTGCCGTTGCGCATACTGCAATGCTGTGCTGAGCCGCAGTGTGTATGTGTGTGTGTGTGTGTTTGTGTGTCAGCTGGCCAGACAGGAAGCTCGCCTGCTGCTGCTCCTGCTGCTGCTGCTGCCGCTGCCACTCCACAGTGCGAGAGAGGAGGGGGAAGGAGAGAGCAGGGAGAGGGAGAATACGGGCCCTCGCCAAATAAAGCCATGGGGGCCTGGGCTGGGACGGCCCGCCGCACGCTATAAATACGCTGGGCTTCTGCCGATTCGGGTTTGGTGGCTGGACCTGCGCAGCGGTAACCGCACCAGCCCAGCTCAGGAGAATCTCCTCCATACTCAGGCCCTCAACCATGCCACGGGTGGACGCGGACCTCAAGCTGGACTTCAAAGATGTCCTGTTCAGACCAAAGAGGAGCAGCCTGAAGAGCAGGTCAGAGGTAAGGTCAGCAGGCTCTAACAGATAGAGGGAAAGAGGGAGAGAGACAGGTGTACTTCACTGATCCGAAATGGGGAATTTTGGCTGGCACTGTAACAGAAGAACATCTACACCTGTTCCATGTGTTTACACATACAGTCTGGAGAATGTCAAAGTCCAAGAACTCATTGGGTTTCAAGGTTTGTGTGCATGTGCAGTGGAGCACGAGTGGAGCTGACCTTGCCGAGGTCACTCTGACTTGCCTAAGGCTTTGTTTAGGCCCCTGTATGGGCTTCCTTCCCTATGAGCCTGCTGTTGACAGTCTGTTCTGACTGCAGTCTGTGGTTCTGTCTCATCTTCATCATCATCATCATCATCATCATCATCATGCGCTGTTGATGCAGCCAGAATCTAACCCAGATACCCAAACCCAGGGGAGAGGGCCAGCTTACGGTGACAACTGCTCGAGCTAAGGTAGAGCAACATGAGCCGGGCCAGTGCGCAGAAAATGCGTTTAAAAATAGGCCTGCTGTGGTGAATGTCAGCGAGAACACAGCGAGTTGCTTTTCAGCTCCACATGCAAACATGCAGCAACACTGTGGTGCAGCATAACGTGAAGCTGTTTCTATTCTTTCTGGCTGGGGCATCAGGTGGGGAGGACGGAGGGAGGGTGGGGTTAAGAGCAGCCTGCCTGGTCAGTTCCCATTTAATCGGCCTATGAAACTGAGATATCTTGCAGCACTGGTCTTGAACACTATGTTCTGTGTGACTCGACTCGTGTAGGACCTTGCTGTTTCTGCTGGTTCATATTCAGGGGCTCCATCTCAGCCATTGATCTTGGGTGTGAGAGGGGAGCCTCTTTCAGCCTGCATTTCACTGCAGGATGACGTCAAAGGCCGGCGGAGCCTACTGCTGATTTGATTGGCCTGCGCCTAACCGGGTAAGATGACCAAGATGCAGAGGCCCATTGAAATGCTGCATCTGAGGCTGGACATGCACCTTAGAAAAACCAAGGAACTGGAACATGGAGTGGGCAGTACGCTTGTCTGGCATACTGGTTTTACTGGATTGAATTTATGCATAAAAATATGTACAGTACTTTCTGATAATGCTCGGGCTTTATTCTGTTTCAACTTCTCAAACCAGATAAACAAAATACTGTTTAGGATGTAAATACACTCATCGTCAAAAGAATAGCTGCACAAATAGTTTCCCCCAGAAGGAATCAGCCAACAGGAATGAAACTTGGTGGTTTGATATCGTGAGACATGCAAATGATTCAAGTTTCACGCTCGGCTGCACGTGTGACATAAGCAAGGACAGGCCTTATCACTGTACCTGACTGACCCAACATACACGATTGTGGACATTCAGCGAGCAGTGATGTCCTCCAGTGGTGTCATCCTGTTAGTGCCAGCACCATTGGCAGACGGCTGCATGACACAGGACTACATGCACACAGACCGTTACGACGACTGTCCTTAACGCCACGTCAACGTCGCCAAAGACTGCAATGGTGTCGTGCCAGACTGTCATGGAGTGACTCTGAATGGCAGCGGGTCATCTTCAGTGACGAGTCCCGCTTTTGTCTTGGAGGAGACGACCAACGAATGCATGTGTGGAGGCACCGTAGTCAGCATGAAGACGAACGGTTTGTTGTCACACGTCCAGATGGCCTGGTGTCACTCCACCTCCACCCCCACCGCACCATCTGCAGGAACTGTGTGAGAATATTCAAGCTGCATGGGATGGATTATGACAGGACACCATTAGGAACTTCTACAGCTCCATGCAGAGACGTTTGGCATGTTGGGTTAGCAAACATGGCGGCCCAACGCCATACTGAGAGACAGACTTCTGTATGTGTAGCTCAATAAATATTGATCATATCAGTCTAAATGTATCATCATTTATTGTTCCTGGTAACCTTTATATTCCTTCCCAATAGCACTGCAATCCCACATCCCCTTCTGGGTGCAGCTGTTCTATCTACGATGAGTGTATTTTTGAGACGTGATGTTTTTGCTGTATCATCCACCCCTGTAAGAACAAACATTAAAGAGCACCGGACAAAAAATGAGGCCCCTCTGTGATGTTCTGGGGGTGTTTTAATTAGGTGACAATGGGTTCTTTGGTTGGGGTGACAGTAGATTTGAACCACAGTGCCTACACTGAGCTGCTGGACCACCAGGTTTTGCCTTTTGCTCATCATCTTATCAAGGAACGTAACATTCCCAATCCCTGTATTCCAAGATGACAGTTCTCATGTTCACAGGGCTGCAAATGTGACTGACTGACATGATGAACATTCAGGAGCGTTCACACATGTGGACCGGTCCACAAAATCCCCAGATTTGAATC
>CM067475.1:2595483-2671348 GCA_034552555.1 Semaprochilodus insignis
TTCTTCTTCTTCTTTCTCCTTCTTCTTCTGCTTCTTCTTCTTCTTTTTCTTCTCTTTCTTCTTCTTCTCCTTCTTCTTCTGCTTCTTCTTCCACTTCTTCTTCTTCTTCTCTTTCTTCTTCTTCTTCTTCTTCTTCTTCTTCTCTTTCTTCTTCTTCTTCTTCTTCTTCTGCGTCTGCTTCTTCTGCCTCTTCTTCTTCTTCTGCATCTTCTTCTTCTGCCTCTGCCTCTTCTTCTTCTTCTCCTGCATCTTCTTCTTCTTCTTTTTCTTCATCTGCCTCTTCTTCTTCTTCTGCCTCTTCTTCTTTTTCTTCTTCTCTTTCCTTTGCTTCTTCTTCTTCTTTTTTTTTTTTTGTCTTTGTACACATTTTTGCCCGCCAACTAGTACCGCGATTTGAGATATACAGTTTTTGGCATAGCTCGACCCTGAGCCCCCATTTCTGAATCACCTTCTAAGGGCAGACCCCCAAACTCTTCAGATGACCCGCTGCCATTCTGAGTCACTCCATGACAGTCTGGTACGACACCATTGCAGTCTTTGGCGAGGTTGACGTGGTTTTAAGGGCAGTCATTGTAACGGTCTGCATGCCAATGGTGCTGGCACTAACAGGATGACTCATGGAGGACATCACTGCTCACTGAATGTCCACAGTCGTGGCTGTTGGGTCAGTCAGGCACAGCGATAAGGCCCGTCCTTGCTTACATCACATGTGGCCGATTGTGAAACTTGAATCATTTGCATGTCTCACAGTGTCAAACCCACCCACCAAGTTTCATTCTTGTCGGTTGAGTCCTATTCTTTTGATGATGCGTGTATATAAATGACATCACAACCATGATAAATTCAATGGGCGGTCATACATAAATGACATCATACATAACCTGACTTGACCTTCATCCCCATCCTTGTGTGCCCAGGGCGTCCGAGGGCCGAACGGTGCAGGTGCCCTACAAGGGTGACGTGGAGAACACCATCAAAGACATCCTGGGTGGTCTGCGCTCCACCTGCACTTACGTAGGAGCAGCCAAGCTGAAGGAGCTCAGTCGCAGGACCACCTTCATCAGGGTCACGCAGCAGTCTAGCCATATGTTTACCTAGACCTAACATCCACATACCGTACACAACACAACCAGGGTAAAAGATCAGCCACACTCACAAACCCAGCCGACGGCCATACAGGCACCGGAGCAGTAGAGCAACGCTGATCTCAGTAGAAGAAGAAAAAGACTCGGACATAAACATACAGCCTACAGTACCTCACCTGCCCTGTCTCAGCCAGGATGTCCTGATTTGTGCATGTTCCTTGGGTTATGAGGATCCTCCATTGAGACAATTCATACACATGCCACAGACCCTTCCTCTCAGGACCACATGCTGTACGATCCCATACGTTTCCATGTGAAAGCAGCCTATTTGCAGCATGATTTAGCCTGTTGTTAATGTGTAAGCCTTTAAGCTCTCCAAGCCTAGTGTGCGTGCATGTGAAGGCGAAGTATGGCGGAGGGCGAACAGCCCTTAGGGAAGACCATGCTTGGAGAATTCATTCACTGAAACTATGCAACAGTGTTAGCGGTGAAAGGATACAAGCCAGCACCGGGCTTAGGAGGAACAAAGGCAAAGCTTATACTCCTTATACAGTAGAGCGAGAGTACACGTTGACTGTGTGAACCATTGCGACAGCTTCTGGGTGCATGCTAGCACTTGACATGTAACTTTTGCCTTGATTTGAGCAGAGGCTGTATTACTTCTGTCAGCCTGCTTCCTTCGTGAATGTACACTGGGTGCGGTGGGCTGTAGCTGCAGACCAGAGCTGCAGCGAAAGACTGCACTGCCTAACGAGCAGTTTGACATCAATAGGAAATGTGTGCTGTTACGTCAAGCTGCTGAGTGAAACACTGTAACTGATGGAGTAATAAAGGTATATGAGTGATGACTTGGTGACTGGTGTGTACTCACTCTGTATGGAAGCCTTTGTGAGGTCCATCTTTACACTTTATGACCTGCTCCCAGAATGCATTGAGCCGTTTTCCTTTTGTTGGTGAGCTCATGACTAATTAGATGAGCTCTGCTCTGATTGGCTGGTTTACAGCGAGACGCCGCAGTGATGATCACACAGAAGCGACATGTGGAAGTAGACTAAATAAAAAATGAGCCTCTGTGTAAATAAGCTCCGCCCTCATACTATTTAGATAGCTATGCTAGTTTCTTGGAGCTAACGCTAGTAGCTCACGTTACCTACAGTATACTAGCTACTGGCTTTCCATCTGGACATCAACACATAGTAGATTAAAGTTGGTCCTCACTATGAAACTCAGTTTAAGATGATCTGAAGCGTCAACCGGCAAACACTGATACAATCACACAGCATGGCTGCTACTTACATATTGTTGTCTAGGGCAGGTCGATACTAGTCACCTATGACTGAAACGGATCTAATAGCATGTAACACCTCCACAAGCACCAATAACAGCTGTGTCTGGATTTGGCATGGGCTGGACAAGTTTCTGGATGTAGCCACATCAATGTTCAGACACTCTTGCATCAAAGAATTGCTCATTTGGGCCAGATTTGGTGGATGCCTTCCCTGGCACAATTCCAAGGAGAATTCCCTGCAGACTGGGATTTTAGCCTCTGCTGGTAGACCCGTATGACCTTACGCGTCCATACACCTTCAGATTCAGCTACTTCCTTCACACTATGGTCTTTGGCACGCCCAAATTCAGTCACTCCTTTCAGCCAATCATTAACATCTGCTTTGGAGCCATTTTCCACACATGGAACGAGACATTCACTGCACTGTAGCACCTCTTCTCCATCTATAGATCCCGTCACTCACACCCCGCAGGTATTTACAGCCCCATCTGCAGGAGCCTGAAGTTACTACCACCTTAAACACACAAGGTGACTCATTTTTTGTCTGGTGGGCTTATTATCACAGTATTCTAAAAATGCTAAATACAACTACTACTAATAACTATTATTACATTGCTAATAATCCATAAAGAATTACTATTATATTCCAGTGCTTTTGGAGCTGCTGGCTCCATTAACCCCTCTCCAGCCTGGTTAATGGTGCATTGTTTGGTGTTTAGAGAGGCGGTGAGTTATGCAGGTGCTGAGTGAATGTGTGCTACTTGTGTTAGGCTCTGCTCTCCACAGTGTGCTGGGGGTTTCGGTGTCTGCGATTAGATCTGATTATGCCTTTCTTTGACACTTATTTAAATGAATGAGGCAGCTACTAATGGAAGCTGATCCTCGAGACAGCTACCTCATCTCACACCCACACTCCATTACCGCCCCCGCCAGGATCTGCCCGAACGGCGCAGGAGCCCAGGGAGCCACGGCACTGTGGAGAGCACGGTATATGCACCTACTGCCACATTTTGGTGGGCATGATCTCCTAGCAACAAGCCCTTGTCATCCAAGAAGGAGAACGCGATCCAGCAAACCCAAACCGCCCATACAGAACAGGGTTTCATACTCGTTGTTAGCAGCTTGGCATCAATGGATACATATAGAGGGGCAAATGAACAAACACTGCTTCCAGACAGGTTTACTGCATGATACAAATAAGCAGTTAGCATCTGTTAACATCCTATTGTGCTATTTGGCCTGTACACAATTATGGGCAGGACCATGTGACCTTGGAGCAAGATGGCAAAAGGAAAAGATCTAAGTGACTTTGAAAGTGGGTTAGTCATTGGGGCACGGATGGCAGAAACCTCAAAGTGCACATATGATGGGTCTCAACTGCAATGCAGGACGTGATCAGACTGTATCAGCAAGAACAATCCATCCAGTAAGGGATATAATTTGGGCCACAGCTCATAAACCCCTCATTACACAGACACATAACCATTTAAGAGTTTAGTGGTGCAGAGTCCATCAGGACTGATCTACAGAGCTGTGGGAAAACAGTGATTAGAGTCAGGCTAGTCATCCTTCATCATGTTCTCCAGGTGTGGGCAAGTGCATGTGCACCAGAGTGCTTGACCCCTAAAGTGAGAAGGTCCGGAGGTTCTGTTATGCTGTGGGGGGGCATTTGGCTGGTCCCTGAGATAAAAGATTTCCAGTCTGATGGGAGACGTCTCTTCCAGGATGACAATGTCTTCATCCACAGGGTATGAGGTATGAGTATGAAAAGGATGTTCAGTGACAAGCTATGGGCTTCACAGTCACCAGATTGAATGTTCAGACAGAAGCTCTCCACTAACATCATCAGTTCTATATATATATATATATATATTGTGGATATACCCTGTGGATGGAGACATATATATATGGAACACAGCATAACAGAGGAACAGGACTTTCTCACTTCAGGGGTCAAAGCAACTCCTCCGAATACCAGTGGGTATTTCACACACTGTTTTTACATACAGTATATATGTAATGTGCATATGTATATACACACTTTCATGGCCACAGGTGTATAAAACCAAGAACCTAGTCATGCGGACTGCTTCTACAGACATTAGTGAAAGAACAGGTCGCTCTCAGGAGCTCAGTGAATTCCAGCGTGGTACTGTGATAGCATGCCACCTGTGCAACAAGTCCAGTCGTGAAATTTCCTCACTACTAAATATTCCACAGTCGACTGTCAGTGGGATTATAACAAAGGCCACGTACAATGCCAGAGCGGGGTCAGTGGATGCTGAGGGTCATAGTGCACAGAGGTCGCCAACTTTCTGCAGAGTCAGTCGCTACAGACCTCCAAACTTCATGTGGCCTTCAGATCAGCTCAAGAACAGTGTGTAGAGAGCTTCATGGAACGGGTTTCCATGGCCGAGCAGCTGCATCCAAGCCTTACATCACCAAGTGCAATACCTACTGGTATTCGAAGGGGGAGTTCCCTAGTTGGCCTTTCAGAGGCATTCTTGGTATAGTTGCAGCTGCTAGACTAGGACCCCATAAAGTAGTTAGTTAGGCAAGAATATCCAAAGCGGACCAGCTGTGGGTGAAACAGCTAAACAATCACAAAATAACATCAAAATAGGTTTATTTTCAGGGCACCCTCTCAATTTAGATTTTGAGACATTCAGAGGGTCCAAGAGGTCTATAAGGGTGTTGTGGGCCCCCAGGACCCCTTGTATTTTGCACCTCCTATATACATTCAGGACAAAACAAAACCTTGTATCTCCAAAATGATTACTTTTAATGCAAGCCAGTGTAACCAGACTTTTATCCAAGCAATTGTTTTTTGTCAGTTTATGATGAAATTTACATTTAACGTATGAGGCAACAGGTGCTTTCAAAGTATGTGAGAAACTGAAAACCAGCAAAATTGGAGATACAAGCTTTTTGTAGGACCCTTTATTATATCTGGCTGAATTTTCATAACGATGTTCACAGCAGTGTTGATTCACAAACTCCAGAGAAGTCCACGTGTTCGCTATTGGCACTGTAATTTTATTAGTACGTGTATACTGAAACAATAAACTTGTACTGGTATACAGACGATTTCTTTTTTTTTTCCTTTTTTTTAACAAATTTGTTCACAACCTGAATCAAATATTGTTTTTTTTATTTTCTTTTTTGTTATTCTGAATAATGAAATAAGTTCTAACTAGAAAACCGGCAAGCACCATCAAAGAAAGGGACCATAAAATCCGAGAAAATGGACGTGAGTGTATCCTACAAATAGACACACCACAATTAGAAAATAGAATTTCAATTCTTGAGTTTTTATATTAGTTTCCATTTTTAAAAAAAGCTAGTGCAAGTACAATATTTTACACAACTTACAGAGTATGCACGCATATGGAAACAAAATGAAACAAATAAAAATAATCTCCGTTCACAATAGAAATTCCTACTTAGGCCTTTACGCATTGATATATATATATATATGTATATATATATATATATATATATACACACACACACACATATATATATATATGCTTTCTTCTTGTACTAAGTAAGGTGCAAAACATCTCCATCTCCCAGGACTGCTTCTTGCTACTGGCCTGAATCCTCCGTGTCGACCCCCCCGAAAGACTCGGGATTGGACGTGACATTCATTGTTTTAACATTTAACAGTCTTACACACGATAAGACCAGTAACTCCAAAGCTCTGAAACCATATCACGTACAGTTCTCTCTAAACAATGCGTCCAGCCATCGCTTACGTCCCGTCGAGCGGCTCTACGATCGTCGTCCCTGTTTACGTACGATGGCAATTGAAAGAAACTACAAACGGCCTCCGTTCTCCTTCCAGTGGAAGACATTAAATCTCTTCATAACAACAACAACAACAACAACACCCTGCGGCACCCGTGTCCAGCGTGTCTAACACTACCACTGCAGCGACCACTCTTTCCTGTGGAATGACCAATGGCTTCCTCTCTTTCACTGCCCAGCATCATAATGAAACAATCAAAAGAAAGTAGAAGTGGCAGGAAAAGCGTGCACATTTAAAAAAAACAAAAAGAAAAGGAGAAGAAGAAGAAGAAGAAGAAGAACTAAACCCTCCCCCTGCCCATCAATGAGTAGGTGGTCATTCACTTGAGGCTCACTAGGTGGGGCTTCAGGCCTCAGCCGTAAGCCTGTTCTTTCACTCTGGGGAAAACAATGTACATCCGCCGCTCGTTGATTTGCAATCGTGGTATATCATGGATACAGTTTTTTAGTACTGACTTTTAACCTCAGAGGCGGAAAAGAAGGGTGAGATACAGATTTACATGGATTGAGCATTCATTGGCAACATAGTGGTACAAAACGGTCAAGAATTTTCCGGACAGCATAGTTAAAAGAAACTTCCGGATACATACACACACCAGCCGAAAGGTCGTTGATTGCTATATACGAGGATGACATCGGGGATGCGAGAACAGCTTTATACACATGTCGGATGTGGCCCCCGGGTCCAAGCCAGCGATCGTCAACTGGTCCTCGGTTGCAGTTCTCGTTTAACCAAGGCTAGGACCTGAAACGGGCAAGCGGCCCTTAGCGTCCCAAAGAAGAGTGGCTTCAGAAGAAGTCTCTTGCCGTGGAGGGTTGTTTGGGTTGTCACTCCAGGCCTAAGACAGCTGGGTAAGAGGGCTGAGGAGGCAGGGCTGGGGGTAGGAAGAAGAACAGGACGGCCCCTCTCTATGAGTGAGTGTTTGTCAGTTGACCAGCTCAATCAGGACCGGGCATCTTACTGCAACAAGGTGTGTGCGTGCCTCCATCCTCAAAAGGAGTGCACGAGGTTTACTATCCAGCATGGACACAGCTGAATAACAATTATCGTCGTCATCATCATCATCATCATCATCAATATAATAATAGCAATAAGTAACTGATCAATCATAAACAATCTACCCATATTAAGAAGCCCACACACACTGTATAGGGTCAAACAAACAAACAAACAAACAAACAGAAAGTAAAAACATAAACGTGGGCTTGTTGAAGTTTCTCAGCCTGAGATTATAAAATCCAGCGGTTTGGACATTGACAAGACGTCAAACAACAGTCAAGTTGAACAGAGGACTCCTGGTTGATTGATTTCAGTTCAAACGAAACGAAAAAAAAAAAAAAAAAAAAAAAAAAAAAAAAGTAAATGGTGCCAAGAACTTTTCTCGTCTGGTAGAAACCCAAAACACAAAAAAGAGAAATACATGCCTTTGAATTTCACACCGACATTCTTTTCTTGTCATTTTGTGCCAGTAAAACAAGGAACCTAGTGGCGCCCCTCTGTCGCAGAGCCCCTCGGAGTCGTCACACATTCGCTGAACGCGCCCTGTCAGAGTGCTACACAGAAGTTGACGACAACAAAAAGTTCCTAACACATCAGTTTTGACGCAAAGAAAATAAAACCTGTGCATGCGTCGTGCGACTTCCTAGAGCTGTGGTTCCCTTCACTGGTCCTGGAGGACCCCGGGCCCTGTACACTTGCTCAGCTCCCTACACACCTGATCCAAGTTCTCAACCCTGTGAAGTGGGCATATTCTGGCAGGAAAACACAGGAAAAAGGGCTTGGGTGGGGGCGGGGGTCTTCCAGTACCAGGACTGGGCTCCTCTATCCTAGAGCAGTGTTTCTCAACCCCGGTCCTGTAGGCACTTTGCCCTGCACACTGTAGTGGCTTTAACACCCCCCCTGCAACTCTGAAAGGACTTGTTA
The DNA here is from genome assembly GCA_034552555.1 of Semaprochilodus insignis. Taxonomy (NCBI): domain Eukaryota; kingdom Metazoa; phylum Chordata; class Actinopteri; order Characiformes; family Prochilodontidae; genus Semaprochilodus; species Semaprochilodus insignis. The sequence continues at coordinate 2,603,591 of CM067475.1, forward strand.
ATGGGCTGATTAGCTGAATCAGGCATGTTGAGAGCAGGGGAAGCACTAAAATGTGCAGGGCAGGATGCCTCCAGGACCAGAACTGGGATCCACTATCCTAGAGCAGCGTTTCTCAAGCCTGGTCCTGAAGGCACCCTGCCCTGCACATTGCAATGGGCTCCCTGCTTTAACACCCCCCCTGCAACTCTGAAAGGGCTTGTTGATGAGCTGATAAACTGAATCATGTGTGCTGGGGGCAGGGGAAGCACTACAGTGTGCAGGGCAGGGTGCCTCCAGGACCAGGATTGGGATCCACTCTCCTAGAGGACCAGCTTAACAAAAAAAAAAAAAAAAAGAAAGAAATGGACTATCTTAGCCTCGACCTCTCGACTCGTTGGACCCAAGAACGAGCAGAGAGCGAGGTGGCACTCTTTTCTCTGTTTCTCTCCCTGACGCTCTCTATTTGAATGAATGTTACACCTCGAAAAAGCACTCGGGGACCGCTGCGCCCAAGCCTTCTCCTCGGATTAGAAAGTGCTGCAACAGTATTATAAAGTCTACTCTAGAAATGACGAAAGAAAATGTGCATGTGCATTTTTAATTTTTCTGTTAGTCTGTACAAAAAGTGGTCCCCACTTTAATGAGGTTTTAGTCCACACATATATATATATATATATATATATATATATATATATATATATATAAAAATATATGTATGTATATGTATATATATATATATATATATATGATGCGTTTCTCAGTCTGGATCACTCGAACAAGTGAGGATCAGGGCTTTTTGACGTCACAGATGACAAGAAAGCGACACGACCAGACAGACTTTCACACGTAGGACATAAATACAGTCTCTAACTGCAGACAAACACATACATAGCACGCGGGCGACAGACAGGGTCGGGAAGGCCTTGTGGGAGTGGCCTAAGCACTGGGGCAAGTTTCAACAAACACACACACACACACACACGCACACACACACAAGAGTATTCGAGTACGGTACACAGACATGTAGAACTAGACCGTCACGTCTGCTTCGCACGCACGCTTATTCAGACACGCTCCTCATCCCTGAGTAAAGCCCGAGGAAAGATTTGTGACGTCAAAAACAAAGAGAATCACGATAAAGAAAAAAACACGTGTCGACCCATGGTCTCGGAACGGACAAAAGGCCCCACCCACAGGCCAACGACTAAACGACACTCAACACAACTAACTAACAAAACTCTGTACTGAAAAAAAGAAGAGCGGAAACGCAAAACTGTGCAAAAACTGGACAGGTGCAATGTACGAGCTGAGGGGTCAGCATCTCTAACAGGCGATGAAGTTACAGTCCCTGGTGTGAACCAATACAGAGGCGCACCGCACTGATCAATCACAGACACGTCACGTGTGTAACGGATGAAGAATGCTACATGTATTCTGCATTTAGGTTTGTTTGACAGCCGGAAGGGACTTTTTTATGATGGACGTTCCGCTCCGTTTAGAACGCAAGCTGAAACCCTCAAACCAGACCTTTTCACATTCATGTTCTTCAGACTTCAGTTGATTAAATAAACTTTAGATTTTATCTAAATGCTCCACATTTCATCTGTTAAGCCAGAGAGGCCAGGAGGCAGTTATAACCGTCTAGACTGTTATCTTAAGATCACAACTTATTTGTCTTGTCACCTGTCTTGTCACTTCAAGTCTTGATTTTGTTATCTTGGGATCACAAGAAAAAGAAGCTGTGATCTTGAAAAAAAATTCCATTATTTAGAGATCACAAAAAAAAGACAAACTGTGATTTTGGGAAAACAACTTTTATCTAAACATCTCAAGAAAAATAAGTTGTGATCTTGAGAAAACAACTTTTTTTATTTTTTTAAGATAATTAAGTCACAATCTGAAGGTCAAGACATTGTAACTACACCATGGACTCTCTGGACGTCCACACATACTGGTTATGTGGATTAGCAGTGGGTTCCTTTGAGCTCTGGGTCATTCGCTGTTTATATCCGCCAATAAGAGTCAGTCTTGCACTCTTAAAACAAAAGTGCTAATAAGGGTTCCAGGGTTCCTCTGAATGACGACATAGAGGAACCACTTTTGTAAATCAGACATGTACGCGTGGAGAACCTTTTAAAGACCCTCCACCTAACGTAAAGGGTCTATACCGATGTAAGGCTCTCCCGAGTTTTTCTACTGTTTCAAGTACTGCAGAGTTCCTTTATGCACAAGCATCAGATCATGTAGAGCCATGTACATCAGGACTAAAGGGTACATGACAAAAACAGGACAAAAGACCAAAGAAGAGTGATACACATGGCACAGTTACGGGAGAACTCAAGTCTGAGGGTTGCAGGTTTCCTAAGAAGACACCAAAACTGAATAGTGCCCATTATGGTCACTACGTCTTTCGCAGCATGCTGTACTGTCCAAAGGTCAGGGACCACCCTCATTTATTACACCTCCAGTCAAAAACGGCCATTAAGTAAAGGTTATTTACTCTTTCTAAGGTGGTTAGATCGTCTCCTTGCACAAGGAAGTGGAAAGTTCCAGAAAAATCTTTTCCAAACTGGAGTTCACACAAAGATGGATAAAAGCTACAGAGAAAACGAGACTCTTAACAACCACCTGGGGGACCTGGTAGACCACCAACGCTGCCCCCCCATCAGCTAAACAGCACTTAAAGCTTTCATCTTTGAGAGAGAGGAGAACATCAAGCTCCACTCTTGCTTTAGATCTGAAACCATCCACATCCATTTCCTTCCACTGTGAGAAGAACATCTCAACACTATGGCATGTCAAGAAGCCTTCACTAAGCTGCTGGTGTTCCCAGAATAATGCACTGACCACCCCAACGTCCAGACCTCAACATCACTGAACATGTGTTTGGGGTTATTTGGATGTTTGAGAAGCGGAAAACGCTAAACCAACTTCTGAGACTGAACTTCTGAGATAAAATATCCTTATGAATGTAGAATATATAGAAGGAGAACATGGACACTGTAAACACTGATACTACTGACATTATATTGAGTTATTGAGGCTTTTGTGTCATTTTCTCTTTCCTTTTTGATCCTGGATAATAAATAACTTGTACACGGTGACCGTTCTGACTGGAAGTCATAATAAAAAGAAAGGGCGCCCCCTGGCCTTTGGGCCAGTATTGCACATTGAGCGCTCTATGGAAAGTGTTCAGGGGCTTTGGGTAGTAAATGAGCATCTTCTGGTTCGGAAAGACCGACTGACGTGCATTACAGCCCAGTCGCACATGTATGTGCACAGTTTCCAAGAACAGATGAGCTTTTTGTCTTCTCTGTTGGTGCCAGTAACATTGAAAGCGGTGAGTGATCATACAGTTATGCATCAATGTAAGATTGCACGGGTCAAACAGCCTGTTGTTCTGTGTTTACTCTGCTAATATATTAGAACGGTAGAATACTGACTGGGTTTTATGGCTCTAAAATGAAAATGATGGAGAGATAGAGAGAGAGAGAGAGAGAGAGAGAGAGAGAGAGAGAGAGAGGTATAGAAAGATAACGTGCTGGGGTCTGCAGTTGCACATACAGGCCGAGCCATTAAAGGTAGCTGGCGGTTGTGGCAGGTAAACAGGTGCGAGGCGTTACTGGTTTTGCATGGGTGTACCTGAACAGGTTCTAGAGGTCACTAGCAGGGGAAGGGCTGAGCTGGGTTCAGACACTGTCACTGCATATACACTTTACGTTTCTCCCTGAAGATACAACGGGCTGGCCGTGCAAACTGCGAGGAGGAGGATAGTGGAGCCAGACAGTGGAGCGAAAAAACTGAGGTTCCGTTTCTGTGGTTTTTTTGTGTTGTTGTTGTTTTTGGTTTGAATACTGGAGACTGGGGTTATTGCTGTGTCACTATTTGGAATGCTTATTATGTAAATACCTGTAGCGAACCTGTGCACGACCGGAAAGAGAGAAGCTGTTGGATGAAAGGCCAAAACAGCACAGAAGTCAGAAGGTTGAACACAAAAAAAGGCATGGCGAAAGCTAATAAGCTAATATGCTCAAACGTTCAAGTCTACGTTTTGGCCCGAAGCTTTTCATAGTCTGCTGTTTGAGAAGCCATCTCAGGTCTCCAAATAACCTACCTAACGTGCACACACACATATGCAGTCTTTCAAGAGAGGGTGTGAAATGAAATGTCAAAATAATGAACCAAAAAAAAAAGAAAGAAAAAGAAAAAGAAGAGGGGAAAAAATGCACGGTTGTGATGTTGATCTGAGAAACCCTGTTTTATTATAAAAAAATAAAGCATTTTCAAATTGAATATGGGGTGCATACACCCACCCACCACCCACCCATCCATCCATCCATCCATCCATCCATCCATCCATCCATCGTCAGGCCAATCCAAAGCATGCATCCATCCAATCATCCATCCATCCAAGCATCCATCCGTCAACACCACCATCGCCCACCCTGGCCATGTCGACCTATTCGAATAAACACCTGAACAAAAAGCCGTCAATCGGAGAGCTCAACAAGTGTGCAGGCTTCGGGCTTCGGGCCGTGGCTCCTCCTCGCTAACCTCCGCCCCCCTCCCCGCTTTGAGTGCCTTCCCGTGCATGTGTATTGGACAGTTCCTCAGAAGCGTCTGTGTGGGTTAAGTAAGCAAAGGAGTTAAAAAACAAACCAAACTTAAAAAAAAAAGAGAGAGAGAAATGAAAATAATAAAAATCCTAAAAATGAAAAACAGGAGGCCACGTCAGACCGGCAAGCCGAGCGAACTTGTTAAGTAACTGCTACATTTCAGTAAAAATGGGTTTCCAGCCGCGGCTGAAAACAAAAAACAACAAAAAGTCATGTTACTACCTCTCCAGATGTGCAAACTGCAAGATTCTCTTAAGTAGAACTTTAAACAGAAACACTGGACAAATATTCCGGGGGCGCTTTGCAGAAGGCCGGCATTCGCGAGGCTACACGAACCTTCAGAAAGGTTCGTTCCAATGAGCATCCCTGATGCTTTGTCAGTGTCACTGTCCTCATGACTAAGCATCTGCCTTGAAAGTCTTACGCAGGCCCGAAGGCCTTGAATTCTGCCCTTCAGTAAAGTGTCACCAATATTTCTCTCTCTATATATAATGTGTGATATTCTATATACATACATACATACATACACAAACACACATACGTATAACCACACACACACACACACACACACACACACAGAGACACACACATAGAATGTACATGTTGTTCACACGCATAGCACACGCACACACACACACACACACTGAAAGTACTACATGCGTTGTGTTTTCACATCTGTTTGTCTTCAGTGTCACTGCATACAGTGATTCAGATACATTTCTATACACGTCAATGTACAACAAAGTAAGGACATATAACCCACATGACCAAGAAGTAAATGAGTGCTTGGGCGTGTGTGTGCGTGTGTGCGTGCAGTTATGCATATGCATGCATGCACATCCACATATGTACATTACAGACAAACGTGTACAGGACACCCCTAGAACCCCACTACAAATGTCTGTGTCCAGAGTTTCTCACATGCGCTTTCTCTCTCTCTGTCTCTCTCTCTCTCTCTCTCTCTCTCTCTCACCTCATGGCATATTTGGACAGTCTCGTTACCTCGGAAGCCCTGCTCCTCACACTCATACGCTTTCACTTCCACCATTCATGATGGCAGTCGCTTCAGGGCGCCTTTCTAGCTCACTAGTAAAGAAGAACGTCAGAGATTTTCCATAATTCAAGCACTAGGTTGAATTGGTGTGTCAGTGGTGGTGACAGGAACCATGCGCCTCTGAAAACTACATCACTGAAAGCTGTTTTGGGGCAATGTTTAGGGCAGTTTTGCTATGATTGTATGCAACAAGGGAAAATGGTCATTTCACTGCCCAGTCTGGGAGCAGGACACTAGTGGCCGATAGTGGATGGGTTAAGTGTCCTGACCAAGGGTACAACCAGGTTGCTGGTTCATCTTGTAGGCCTTGATTATTAAGTACATTGTTCACTCACTCACTCAATCATTCCCCTACTCACTTGCTCACTCACTCACTCAGTCACTCACTCAATCACTCACTCACTCAATCATTCCCCTACTCATTTATTCACTCATATACTCTCATACTCACTCACTCACTCACTCACTCAATCATTCCCCTACTTACTCATTCACTCACTCACTCAATCACTCACTCAATCACTCACTCACTCACTCACTCACTCACCTTATAAGCCCCTTTATACTTATGGGTCGCAGAGGGTGTTGGAGCCTATTCCAGAAGGCAGTTAACACCCTGGACAGGCCACCAGCCCAACGTAGGGCACACACACATACATACACACTCACTCACACCTAGGGGGGCAATTTCGCATCTCCAATACGCCTGACTGCATGTCTTAGGACTGTGTGAGGAAACACCCACACAAGGAGGGGGGGTGGGGTGGACATGCAAACTCCCTACTGAAAGCACCCTGGACGTCCCACTCGGGAATCAAACCCAGGCCCTCCTTGCTGTATTGTAAGGCCAAGGTGTGAAAGGCAGGGGGTCCTGGGGGTGGTTGCCCGATGGACCTCCTGATTGTCTAAGAATCTCATTTCTGGGGGTCCCTGAAAATAAACGTATCATAACATTATGCTGTCCATTAGGGGAAAATATACACTCAGATGAAGCCTGCTTATTCCACAGTTGGCCAACTCAGAAAATAGAACTGGGATACTTCAAAAGAAGGGTTGGTCAGCCAAGGATTGTGCTGGTCAGCGCTTGAGTTGACCGCAGATTTTATCACCATCCACACTACATGCGAAAACTTGCGTGAAGACGTGTGTAGGTTCACTGGTGATTCGGCATAGTGATTAAAATGCTGTATCTGTGTCGAAGACGCCTGGTTCCCATCACCACCACTGTAAAGACATCAGAGCCCATATCAAACCACTCAATGACTTGTAATTCCGCGTAGAATTAGAAAATATGCTGGAATTCCCCTTTATAAGGATCCGTATGACCCGGAGCAGCAAAGCGCTTCTCTATAATCTCTCTTCGCTCTCGTCACCATTCACATTCGTTCTGTTCACAGATGGAGGGGCACCTGTGAGGCCTCCTCCTTTTCCGCAGAGCGTCACACTCCCCTCTCTGCCAGTCATATGCAACATACTGTACAGTACTGTGTTCATGATCAATTCATCATAACAATAATAATAATAATAAGAAGAAGAAGAAGGAGAAATAATAATAATAATAATAATAATAATAATAATAATAATATAGTATTAATAAGGACTAAATTGATTAAAATAACTATCAGCTAGTGAGTGTGACAGGTGCATAAAGTGCTTTGTCCACCTGTCCCCTCCCTTCTCCGGCGACTTCCTTCTCGCGTTCTCTCAAATAATCAGTTTCTCTTTCATTACGATGATGAGGTTGCACCAAACGAGTTGCCTCTTTAGCCCTCTACACATAACCCACACGTCCTCACACGTATACATAGACAAGAACCCATTCTGTGTCTACATGGGTGAAGGTGACCCCTGATTGCAAGGTTTACACATTCATTACAAAAAGGAGAGAAAATAAAAAGGTTCTACCCATCGGGTCCGAAAGGAGGGTTTAAGAGAAGAACAGGAAGCAACAACTACAAAAGGATCAAATAAAAAAGGTTCGACAGTCGAATACATCAAGGCCGTCTCTGAGTCGGTTAGTATAGTAGTTCCCTCTTTTCCTAAGGAGCAACTGGCACTGCTTGATGACACACACACACACACACACGTCTCACTTCTCAGACTCCTGATTGTTTTACAGCACCTATGCGGTATTGGGGTGCACGTCTACTACTCAGGATAGAGTAAGCTATCCCTCGGATCTTTGCGATGGGCTTGGGATTGTCGTTGTTTAGGTCTAAACCTCAGATGAGACTGCTTGAGCAGGATGGCTGACATCATGTAAACTCCCGCATCCAGTGAAGGAGTGATTTCCGTCCTGCCCCCCCTGAGCAATGTCATCCACGCCTGAACTCTCACACGCTCAAATACGGATGGACTACGTGCGCCAAGGCGTCCCTTTTTAGTGCTACTTCAGTGGACGCCCTTCAGATCATCATTTTATGATGGTAAAAAAAAAAAAAATTAATAATAATTATAATAATACAAATAATAAGTAATAAGTTGGGCTGAAAAGGTTGCGAGATGTCTTGTACCCTGGAGGGCATCATGCAGTGCTCAGGTGTCCTATATAAACCCTCCTCACCTTGCACTATACCTGCCCCAGATTTGCTCGGATGGAAAAAAAAAGAAAGAAAGAAAGAAAGAAAATTGCACCAATTGCCTGTATATAACGCACCTATTACAATGTTATTACTACACATAAGGTGGTAGGTATTGGCCTATACTGAGTTAATTTAGCCTACGGTACAGTAATCTCGATAGAAAAAAAAAACGAAAAAAAAAAAACTAAACAGAAAACAAAAGAAAATTAGAGAAATCAAAACTGAAATTATAAAAAAAGCTATATTCAAAAGACCAAAATAAAAGCCAGAAGAACATTTGTGAGGGTAAATCTTTTCGCTTTCCATTCCATTCCAAAACCACAATCCGACAGTTCCGATGGGCTTCTCACTTGCCAATATTTGATCTGCCTTCGATGCTGATTTTAACCTCCTGAGGGATAAAAGAAGGCTTGGGAAGAGTCAAGGGAGGCTCCTCCTCCGGCTTCTCCACCTTGCGGCCCTCGGGGGCCGACCACCTCCGCTTGCGGCCGGAGGGTTTACTGATAGACTCCGCCTCCGAGGACTGAGAGGCCTTGCAGGATCCCCTCTCCCCGAACCTCAGTTCTCCGTTCTCCGCGCCGGCCTGGTTGCCTCCCTGGCTGCCGCACTGCCCCAGTCCGTTCTCCTGCTCCTTGTGCCGCGTCCCCCCTTGCGTCCCGCCTGAAGGCGCTCTGGGGGGTTTGAGGGGCGGTCCGAGGCCCGCCGCGTCCGGGATCTGCCCCTGACTCTTCTTCAGAGAGCCATTCTTCAGGTTCTTGAGAGTCAGCGAGATGCAGACGTCGCCCACCGACAGTTTGGCGCACGGCAGCTCCAGCAGCTGGGTGGTCCGCTCCGGGCAACATGACGACCAGCCCTGGCCGAAAACAAAGAAAGGGTACTCCGCTAGCACCTCCACGCTGACCTGCGGAAGGAAGCAAGAGAGAGCAGAAAAAAGTCATTTAGGTGAATGAAGTGCTTCGATGAAAAGAGTCTGGCTGCTCGAGCGAGTGTGACAGACTTTCAGCTCGAGTGGGCGGACCGATCTCAATTCACAGATAAATGAAACAGATTTTTCACGCAGCCCCCTCACTTCAGAACAGAAGGGAGCTGAACTAAGGGAATGACTCAGTTCTGCCTTCCAATCCCACACAAACAGCACCAAACAAGGGCAGCATACGGTAACGGGCGGAAGAATGACTGTGGCAAAGGCAGGGGACTGATAAAGCAGACATCCAGAGCACTTCCTCCGCCCCCCCCAGCAAGGATGTAAGGGAACTGGTAAACTAACAGCAGAAAAAGGTCACACCTCCGACGCCTGATAATCGGAATCAGCACCGTACACTTGACCAAACCATGACACAGAGGAAATAAAATTATCTACAGCAGTGCTTCTCTACCCAGCCTCCAGCTGGCCCACATTGTTGAGCCATCCCAGCTCCCTGGATCAAGGCATAGCGAGCAGCTGGTACAGTCCAGTACTAGTGGTACAGTCCAGTAGACATGGACTGTCTGGTAGGCCCTGAGAAATGGGCTGAGTTGACCGACTAATAAAATACAGTTGTATTGGCACCCAGAAGGAAGTTAAGATAAAGGTTACCAGGAACCACGAACGATGAGAGTTGTAGAGAGTTGTAGAGGTTCCTAATGGTGTCCTGTGATAATCCATCCCATGCAGCTTGAATATTCTCACACAGGTCCTGCAGATGGTGCAGTAGGGGTGGAGGTGGAGTGACACCAGGCCTTCTGGACGCGTGATGCCTGACAACAGACTGTTCATCTTGGCGCTGACCACGGCAATAACCAAGGGTGACCACGGTGCCTCCACACAGATTTGTTGGTCACCTCCACCAAGACAAAATCGGGACTCGTCACTGAAGATGACCCGCTGCCATTGACACTCCATGACAGTCTGGCACGACACCATTGCAGTCTTTGGTGACGTTGACGTGGTGTTAAGGACAGTCGTCTTAACGGTCTGTGTGCATGTAGTCCTGCATGGTGCAGCCGCATACCAATGGTGCTGGCGCTAACAGGATGACTCATGGAGGGAATCACAGCTCACTGAATGTCTGCAATCGTGGGATACTCTATGCATGTGGTTCGTGTAGGTCTCCCAGATCCTGCATGTCGCTGGTATGTGCCTTCTTCTATCCACTGCTGCCAACAGCGTGCTACGGTAGTATCCATGTGACCAGTATGGCACACAATACGTCGATAAGACCATCCCACTGCAAGGAGCCCTGTGATTCAACCCCTCTCCAACTTTTCCAACTGCTCAAACTGCTTTCGAACCCTTCTCTGAGGTACACTTTACTTGCAAAGGATGCTACCAACACAACAGCACTAATGGAAAGCACGTACAACAGGACAGCCTTACATAGTCAATCAGGTACAGCGTTAAGGCCCGTCCTTGCTTACGTCACATGGGTGACTGAGGGTAAAGCTATCATTTGCATGTCTCACGATGTCAAACCTACCCAGCAAGTTTCATTCCTGTCGGTTGATTCCTTCTGGGTGCAGCTATTTAATGCATATTCCAATCCATTTTGGACCATTTCTACTGGTCCAGTCATCATGGCAGCGACGCTATGAAGGGTTTCATTCCAAATCATCTGTTTGTTTGGAAAGTAAATATTTTTGGAAAGTAATAAAAGCTTACGTTAATGGAACATCCATGTTTACCTCTCTAGTGAAGCTGGTATTAATAATAATATAGCACTTGTAATGCTGGACAAACAAACCAGACACTTTTGGGGTTTATTCATGAAAGAACAATCCGGAAGAGCAGGCCTGGTCTAAACCGCGAGAACCAATACCAGAAACACTGGGAGGACAGAAGGCAAAAGTGAGAAGACAGGCTAGGGTCGAAACCAGGAGAGCAAACAGACCAAACAAACAAAGTACAAATCAACAGTCAAAAAGAGAGAGGTCAAAAAACAGAACCGGGTCAAACACGGCAAAAACAGTCACCAAGAAAACGGTCGGTACGCAAACAAGAAGTCGGCAACACCTTGCAAGGAACTGTCTGAAACAAACAGGTACATATGCAAACAGCAGATAGACAACAGGTGAGTCAGTGGTCCTCAGGGAAGAGCGATCTGTATACTGATTCCTGATTGGTGGCTATGGGACATGTGACAGTGATGTCATACACCAGTGACTCCTGGGAGTTGTAGTGTGGAGGTGAAGCAAGAGCAGAGGGAGACCCGGGAGGTGTGACAGCAGTATGTCTTGTATGCGTAAAGCCCACTCTCAACAACCTAGATCTCAAAACAGGACAATCCATGAACAAGTGGTACATACAGTATAATGAGTTTTGCCTTTCAAACCTTTCAGTCATACACTATATAGACCAAAGTATTAGTAGACATCTCTATATCCTTAAATTCAGGTGTTTTATTCAGTCTCGTTGCCACGGGCGCCTAGCCGTGCAGCCTGTTTTTACCAACATCAGTGATAGAAGCGGTCGTTCTAAAGAGCTCACTGAACTCCAGTGTGGTGCTGTAATAGGATGCCACCATTGGAAACAAGTCAGTGTATGAAATTTCGTCCCTCCTAGATGTTCCATGAGCAGCTGCGAGTGCTATTACTGAAAAGTGGAAGCGTTTAGGAACCACAGCAACTCAGCCACAAAATGTCAGACCACATGAAGTTACAGAGCAGGGTCCCTGAGTGCTGAGAAGCAGAACAGTCCTTCATCAGTGCTCACAGTCCACTGCCCACAGGAGGCTGTCCACAGGACGCTGTTGGCTGGATAGTTTTGGTTGGTGGATGATTCTCAGTCCAGCAGTGACACTGAGGTGTCCAGCAGCACTGCTGTGTCTGATCCACTCACACCAGCACAACACACACTAACACACCACCACCACGTCAGTGTCACTGCAGTGCTGAGAATGATCCACCACCCACATCATACCTGCTCTCTGGTGGTCCTGTGGGGGTCCTGACCATTGAAGAACAGGGTAATAAAGGATACAGAGACACAGATGGACTACAGTCTGTACTTATACAGCTGGAAGATGCTCCTATATGGTCAGCAGAGCTGATAAAATGGAAAATGATTGTAGATATAAGGAGGCGGTTTAATACAGTGCTTGGTGAGTGTTCACTGTAGCGTATCCTGGATACCATTTTTTTAGTTACAGCATTAAATCATTACTTCCATTTTATATCACTTGGAAATATCCCTGTTCTAGCAGCATATTCCATGCCAAGTGTTTTATCATGGTTGAGGGGGAAAACCAAACTGTTTCCAATTAATTCCTACTCTGACTTATGTTTTTCTGGGGGAATTTCATGTTAACTGATTCCAGAGCAAGTTGTTCTGATGATCACACTCAATAACAATAAGTGAGTGAGAAAGGTCTGTAAGGATGCTGTACCTGTGAGCGATGCTCTCCCACTGCAAACTGGATGATGGCAAAGTTGGCCGTATGGCTGCTGTCAATGCGTTCTACGGTGCTGGAGTCGATTTTCAGCTCACTGCTGATCTCAGCGCTCTGGATGAAGTCCTCGGTCTTTAGGTCCTCCACTCGCTTCAGCTCGCCGTCTGCAAGCTGGATGATGGAGCCCTTTGTGAAGTAGGGGGGCAGCGAGGGGGCTGAAGGTGGAGGTGGAGTGGCCAGGAGACTGGCAGGGGCTGGGACCATGGGGAGGTGCAGCTGTGCCTGAACCATGGCCCCTGCGGGGTGAGGGTAAGAGGCCAAGGATTCGAAGGTTTCACCTTTGGGGGCTGCTGAAGCGACAAATGCATGGGGCAGTGCTGCGGGAAAGGTCGTGGCTCCGGATGTGGCAGTTGCCTCTGCACCACTTACAGGGATGATGACAGGCTGAGCCCCAGGGATGACCAGGTGTTGAGGCAGGCTGGTGTGGTAGCTGAGAGGCTGTTGCTGCCCTGTGCCTGCAATGTAACCAATAATGGGCTGATGAGCAGGATAGAAGTTCGTGGAAGTGAGGCCCAAGGACAGCGGCTCGGTCGCATTGTGCGTTGTCTGGATCACTGTATGAGGGGATAACGTGGTAACTGCTGCCTTTAGACTGTCCACATGCAACGGCGGGGGTGGAAAAGGAAGGGAGGTGCTGGACGAGGAGCTAGAGGGAGTACGCGTTATAGGCTTTCCTGCACAGATGCCTCCTTTTTCTGGCGTGGGGGGAGGGGGCAGTTTATCTAAAGTGCCTCCGGGATCACCGCTGCTGGAGGTGTGACTGTTGGGCACTAGCACTAGTGAGGTCCGCAAGCCGGAGCTACTGTCCTGTGCATACTCGGCAGGCAGCACCACGTGCCGGGCCTCATAGTGCTGCTGCTGGTGGATATGGTGCTGCTGGCTGGACAAGGAACCTTTGCCCTGCTTCCCTGCACTGGATTCTGACAAGCTGAAGCGCTGGACCTTCTCCAGCTCACCATTCAGCACCTCTCTGGGCCTGGCTTCCTCCTTCTTGAATGCAGGCGCATCGGTGTACTGCAGCAGGACCTGAGAGGGCCCGCTGAGGGCCAGTGTGTGCTGAGGGTGCAAGTGCAGGGGGAGGTGGGCATGGGGTGAAGGGGCAGTCCGAGGGGCAGAGATTTGGACATACTGGGTCGAGTGTGGTGGGAGGGTGCTGTCTGACATAGGTGGGCCGAGAGGGCGGCCCAGGGGGTGGTGCTGCTCGGATTTGGATGAAGGAGAGTTGGTGGCGCTGGTGTAGGCTTCTGTGTGTCTCTGAGAGGAAGCGACAGAGGTGGAAGCTGGAGGAGGGGGTATAAGTGGAGAGATGTAGCCTGTATATGGTGCAGCATAAGAGGGGCTAATGAAGTGCAGGTTTGGGGGTAAGGGTGTGTACTGGATGGTGCCCCCATGCTGAGAGATGGGGGACGTGTACACGGCTGGGACGGTGGTCACTGCAGTCGCGCTGCGGGTGGACTGCGTGGAGCAAGGAAGCGAGTATTCAACCAACGGTTTGTACTGAGGGCTGTTGGACTCCGCTGCCATTCCGGAGCGCTGACCACCACTCTCCTGCCCGCTGGCCACACTGGCAAGCCAGGCCAGGTTTCCTGTGCGCTGGCTCTCGCTGGCTGGTGCCATCACCACAGGCCTTTCGTCTGAGGGAAGGGTGCTGGCTGGGATCTCACGCTTCTTTGGGGGCAGGCACTCGTTGCTCCGCTCCTGGGTGGGCTTCATGGTGCTTGTGGGCGCTGGACTCTCTTTCGGCTCGTTTCCCCCTGGGTGTCTCTGGATCTTTCCCTCTGTCCCTCTCTCTTGTTCTCTCTGTACGTCTCTCTGACAGAGCGTGCCCACCCGCTGATCAGCTGTTGGAAGGGATTAGGGCGGGGGTAGAGAGGAGAGCGGCGGTGGCGAAAGGGACTTTTCTCCTCCGTTTAGGGCTGGATGGACGCAGATCTCAGTCGAAAGCAACAGAACGCACGGCTGCCACGAAAGAGCTGTGCTCCCGGTTCATGCGGAATCATTTCCCTCTGAAAGCACGGCTCCGGGACTGCAGCAGAAACCTGCAGAAAGCACACAAACACAGTAATCAGCGTCAGAGAAGGGCACGGAATACACAGAAGCAAGTGAAGCTGCACTGTATGATGTAGTCCTTATATTTATAGCCTTTCATTTTGATAATGTCTCACTCACAGCTCAGTGAAACAAGCTGAGACAAAGCAAAGTCTTCTGAAAGCTATCGACATCAGATTCAGAGAAGGATACTTTACTGTGACCTGGAGCTGATAAAATGTCCATGTTGTGTGTTGTCTGTAGACAAAAACATCTTTTCTGACCTCCTTTGTCATTGTTAAAAGGGGATCTGTCACGCTTCTCCGTTTTCCCCCTTTCCTTTAGTGTGCTGTGTTGCTTTCGTTGCATGTAAACGTTCTGCAAAGCCAGAGGGAACCACCTTTTTTTGAGCTGGCTAAAACGCCTTGTTGAAATTCGCACTCTTACAAGATGACATCATCTCGTAACACATCCTGATTGCCCGCCTACTGGTACACTTGGCACGCCCTCGCCCAGTGAAAGTAATGAAGACTGACCACACTGGAATTTCCTGCTCCAGTCTAGCTTCCAAAGGTTGTTGTACCAGCTTGTTCTACCAGACTTTCAGGATCTTACTCTGGGTCAAACTGATACAGCAAAACCGACACCATTATAACAACAGCCACAGTGGTGTGGGGGACCAATCAGAAAAAAGTGAATGGGCTCTGACCAATCAGAGCAAACAGAGCTCTTCAGGAGGCGGGGCTTAAAGACACAGGAGCTCTAGGTGGAGGGTGAATACTGATATACAGTATGAGAACAATATTGTGTTTTGGGAAAAAAATTAAGTATGCAAATCAACTCTGGGAGACCCATATTTAAAACATTAAGGACAGTGAAAACCTGAAAGCACAGCATTGCATCCCTCCATCAATGTCGTCTCACTACAATACTCACAACGCTTTGCACAGGTGTGGCTCACAACCCTTGGGAATCCTCCTCGCCGATAAACCGACATAGATGCTAATAAATATGAATGTGAAATTTGACTTCCTAGCATTGACGCTAACTATGGGGCATCTTTCTGTATTAGCCAGCTAGCGGGGTAAGACCGTATATGTTTGGCCCAAACCTTTCATTGTTCCTCCCACCTTCAAGATCCACCATCAGGGAGCTTCCTAGTCTTTAAACTAAAACATCTCATTCGTGGCGCTACGGTAGGAGGTGAGCAGACATGCATACAAAGATACATAGTGTGAACCGACTACTATAGCTGCTCTAGATTCCTAGGGATTCAGAGCAAAGCAATCTACCCAGTATGGTTTAAGACTAGCAGGGTGTTTGAGCAGACGTTCTGTTGAGGTGTAGACATGTAGGGATGTCTGTGTGTATGAGCAGCGATATATCTGCACCATCTGCACACACTGTGTGTGTGAAGTGCGAGAGTGGACCCCCTGCGGGGAGAGATGGAAGACTCAGTGTGAGCATCATTAATAATGAACTGGCGGCTCTGCACTTAGGACTGATTTGAAAACAGTCAAAGATGCTCCCTTAAACTCTGACAAACTCTCTCGTTCACTCAAACAAGAACACACACACACACACTGTGGGGTCTTCATTATCCACTATTCACAAACACTAACGGACGCACATGAAGATGCTTGCTTTATGTATGTGTTGATGTTTGAGGTGCGCAATCAGAAGATGCAGCTCCACTGACCAGATAGGAGCACTCTGACCATATAGTTACAGACTGTAGTCCATCTGTTTCTATGTGTACTTTATTACCCTATTCTTCAATGGTCAGGACCCCCACAGGACCACCACAGAGCAGGTATTATGTGGGTGGTGGATCATTCTCAGCACTGCAGTGACACTGACGAGGCGGTGGTGTGTTAGTGTCCTTAGGGAAGCATCCTTTGGGCAGCGTCCTGTGACCACTGATGATGACCAACACTGCACTGTGCAGCAGCAGATGAGCTATCGTCTCTGACTGTACATCTACATGTTGGACCAGCAAGGTAGGAGTGACTAATAGAGTGGACAGTGAGTGGACACAGTGTTTAAACACTCCAGCAGCAGCACTGCTGTGTCTGACCCACTCACACCAGCACAACACACACTAACACACCACCACCACATCAGTGTCACTGCAGTGCTGAGAATGATCCACCACCCACATAATACAGTACCTGCTCTGTGGTGGTCCTGTGGGGGTCCTGACCATNCACTGCTGTGTCTGACCCACTCACACCAGCACAACGCACACTAACACCCCCCACCACATCAGTGTCACTGCAGTGCTGAGAATGATCCACCACCCTCATAATACAGTACCTGCTCTGTGGTGGTCCTGTGGGGGTCCTGACCATTGAAGAACAGGGTAAGAAAGGATACAGAGAAACAGATGGACTACGGCCTGTAAGTGTTCTCAGCTAGAACAACAAAACTCTGATTCACGTTGGGTCAGTGCTAAAACGATAGTGAAGTGTGTGGATGGCCAATCAGAATGCAGCTGGCAGTCTGACCAGCTTAGCACACTAAAGATATCAGACTCTCTGTCTACGTGTGGGCGGTGCATCTGTGGCGGACACTAGCATGACCATTTCTTTGAACTCCCAACTTCACGTTCAGAGCCAAAGCGGACTGTGTGGTGGAAGTTCTAGCTAATGAATGAATCATATCCTTCCTTTAAGTGCAAGTAAGTGCAGTATTGGCACGTCTCATGTTTAACGCACCGTCGTATCGTATTCGCACCCTTTCATGGAATTATGTTTCATGTTCTGTGTTGGTTCTTGGGCTGTGAAGTGAATCTGAATCGGTACCCTGAAAAGCCTGAAGCCGTACGTGTGTGAGAAGGCAGTTCATCTCCGAATCTGAAAGATGGAGCTAGAATGACTTTGGGTGTGTGGCTCGCCGGAGGTCTCTAATGTTGGAAAAGTTTGCTTCGGATGAATAAATCATGAGAAGAAAAGCGAGTCAGGCAGGAGCGATAAAGACCGAAGAGGAAGTCCGTGATGAGGGAGGATCATTGTGCCTGCGTGAAGAGGACGGGTGTTTCCTCCCTACGCTGATGGGACGGCGCACACAAAACGGAGAGAACGGTTAAATAGGCATCAGCATAATGAGAGCATTCTATCTCTCCTGCAGTGCTCCCAGACTCGGATTGCTCCGAGACACCTCTTAAATCATCAAGCCCCTGTTTGAAATGCAAAAGAGCCCTCCCACAAGTATCGGACGGAGCAGACAGAGCCGGGTGGGTGCAATCAATGCAGCTCGGGGAGGACTGTCAAACAGGCAATAAAGCCAAAAGATCCTTGACTGATCATGTGGTTAACTGACATGTGCTGCAGCGTGTGAGCAGACTTTTCCCACCGCCAAATAAATTATTGGGCACTCCTCCATGTAGCTACATTAATGGTCCGTTTTAGCAACTCCACTGACCATATAGGAGCACTCTGACCATATAGTTACAGACTGTAGTCCATCTGTTTCTCTGTATACTTGTATGTTCTTCAATGGTCAGGACCCCCACAGGACCACCTCAGAGCAGGTATTATGTGGGTGGTGGATCATTCTCAACACTGCAGTGACTCTGATGTGGTGGTGGTGTGTTAGTGTGTGTTGTGCTGGTGTGAGCGGATCAGACACAGCAGTGCTGCTGGATACCTCAGTGTCACTGCTGGACTGAGAATTGTCCACCAACCTAAACTATCCAGCCAACAGCGTCCTCTGGGCAGTGTCCTGTGGGCAGAGTCCTGTGGGCAGCGTCCTGTGACCACTGATAAAGGGCTAGAGGATGACCAACACAAACTGTGCAGCAGCAGATGAGCTATCGTCAGGCATCTAGGCATCACCTGGCATAAAAGAACTGCACAGTTGGGCCAGATTTGGTGGATGCCTTCCCTGGCACAATTCCGAGGAGAATTCCCTGTAGACTGGGATTTTAGCCACTGCTGGTAGACTAGTATGACCGTACGCTTCCATACACCTGCAGATTCAGCTACTTCCTTCACACTATGGTCTTTGGCACACCCAAATGCAGTCCCTCCTTTTAGCCAATCATTAACATCTGCTTTGGAGCCATTTTCCACACATGGAACGAGACATTCACTGCACCGTAGCACCTCTTCCCAATCTATGGATCCCGTCACTCACACCCCGCAGGTACTTACAGCCCCATCATCCTTGTGCAGTGCCATCTGCAGGAGCCTGAAGTTACTACCACCTTAAACACACAAGTTGATGTAACTCAACAAAAGGAAGTGTGCACTACAGTGCCGTATCCCTGTTAGCTCCTCCCTGGAGAGGGTGTGTTAACCTATTTTCACTTTGAGAAAGAGCACATTCATATGTGTATAAAGAAGTGCAACCACTATATCACAAAAACAAACACACATTAGGAAAGACGTTCCCACTCGACCTGTTATGTGTGGAGTGCAAAATCATGGAAAAAGTGCTGATGACGGACGAAAAAGACCTCTGACCACAAGGCTTCGCTGGAAAGCTTCTTTTCCATGGTGCCCAGATCATTCTCTCCTCAAGCCTTTTATCCAACAGTGCTGTGCAGTGCATCAGACAAAGGCAGCCGAGCATGCTAATGAATAAATTACCATAATCATGTTCATACGGTGTCAGTTCTCCTAGATGACAATAATCCTTTGTTGGTACAGTAACACATGGCAGTGGCAACCTAAAATGTCTGATCTGGAGTTATTTCTCTAAGACACGAGGCTAGTTTTAAAAGCCTTTATCTAAGAATGTCAGAAACAAATATCTGCACCCAGAAGGAAGCATCCGACAGGAATGAAACTTGGTGGGTAGGTTTGACATTGTGAGACATGCGAATGACTCAAGTTTCACGCTCAGCATGTGATGCAAGCAAGGACGGGCCTTATCGCTGTACCTGACTGACGTGATGTCCTCCATGAGTCGTCCTGTTAGTGCCAGCACCATTGGCAGACGGCTGCACCATGCAGGACTACATGCACACAGACCGTTACAAAGACTGTCCTTAACACCACGTCACCGTCACCAAAGACTGCAATGGTGTCGCGCCAGATTGTCATGGAGTGACTCAGAATGGCAGCGGGTCATCTTCAGTGACCAGTCCCGCTTTTGTCTTGGTGGAGACGACCAACGATTCCGTGTGTGGAGGCACCGTGGTCAGCACCAAGATGAACGGCTTGTTGTCACACATCCAGAAGGCCTGGTGTCACTCCACCTCAACCCCTACTGCACCATCTGCAGGAACTGTGTGAGGATATTCAAGCTGCATGGGATGGATTATCACAGGACACCATTAGGAACCTCTACAGCTCCAGGCCGAGACGTCTGGCATGTTGCGTTAGCAAACATGGCGGCCCGACGCCATACTGAGAGACACTACTTCTGTATGTGTAGCTCAATAAATATTGATCATATGAGTCTAAATTTATCCTCATTTATTGCTCCTGGTAACCTTTATCTTCCTTCCCAATGGCACTGCAATCCCACATCCCCTTCTGGGTGCAGCTATTCTGTTGATGATGAGCGTACATAAGAAAATAGTAATGATTAATAAAAAGTACCAACATGAATCATCCTTTTGGTTGAGCATAATATCCTTCAGCCAGTAGCTCTCAACCCTAGAACCAGTGATGCTCTACACAGCGCAGTTTAGAGACCCTCCTCCACCCACACATCAGATTTTGCACACAAAAGGCTAGTAATTAGCAGATTAATTAAATCAGACGTATTAGAGTGAGGAAACTGTGTTATGGAGTGCAGCTCTAGGACTGAGAACCTCTCTAACAAGTGCTCTGTGCTTGGTCGAAGTACATTCCTACCGGGAGTGACTGACTACAGGCTTAGCTGTTTCATTAAAGAGAGGCACAATAGAATTTGTCCACAATAGAATTTGTCTTCTGCATTTAACTCATCCTGTGAAGTGAAACATACACACACACAGACACACACACTTGCTCAGAATGGTGGGCAGCCCTATCCATGGCACCCAGGGAGCAGTAGGGGGTTAGGTGCCTTGCTCAAGGACACTTCAGTCAGGTCAAGGAATCGAACCAGGCGACCCTACTCTTACATGGCTGGTTCCCTAACCTCCAGCTCATGACTGCCCCCGTGAGCTGCTACCATGCAAATTCACATAAACAATGCATTCTGTTAGCTTCCATAAGACTGCATGACGTTTGGGTGACCGATATGATCTGAAACCAGGTTTATATGTAACAACATGTAGCCATACGCCTTCACAAATCAAATCAAATCAAATTTATTTGTATAGCGCTTTTTACAACTGATGTTGTCTCAAAGCAGCTTTACAGAAATTCAGTAATAATAATTCATTAAGGAGAGAAAAGAAAGAAGCCCCCGGTGAGCAAGCCGAAGGAGACGGTGGCAAGGAAAAACTCCCTCAAGTTGGAGGAAGAAACCTTGGGAGGAACCAGACTCACACGGGCGGACCCATCATCCTTCTCTGGTCAAAACTACAGTTTGAAATTGTTCAAAGTAGCATCAGTTGAGTATCTAATTACGAAGTAACGAAGAACTAATTGTGAAATAATAGTCCGATGCAGGTAGCAATAGCGGAAAATTTAGTCTGCAGCGGGAAAGCCTAGTTAGTCCTTCATCAGGGATTCTCTGGATCGCTGGATCATTTCCAAAATGGTTTCACATAGTAAGTCTACGCTCCCACACTTAGCCCACAGTTGCTGAGGGTTCCCCCAGGAGGTCGAATCTGATGCCTCGAGACTACTGGTCCTGTAACTGTACCCTTGATTAAGACGTTTCTTCTCCAAGAACTCTGCTGAAAAGGAAAGCAATTACAGTCGCCTCTTTCGGGTGAGGGTTAGAGAAGCATTCATTGTATTGTAGGCCCATGCCCCCGTGGCCCTGCACAGAACCTCTTTGAAAGGAGAAGACTCCATCAAACGGCTAAATGCGTTCCCCTACAGGGACGAGCTGAAGCGCTGTGAAACGCTTCCCTGGAGCTCTCACTTGTGGGGGACAGCAGAGGGGGAGGGGACTGAACATAAGAGCATGTTCTACTGTGTTTATCTTTCAACTGCCTGTCTGAAAGGTGCCTGTGAGGATTAATAATAAAGCCGCTGCCAATAACCGCTATTTCACACATGCACACATAAACACTCGCAGGGTCGCAAACGCGCCTCGGCCTGTTCCACCATCCCAGCGGTATCCCGGGGAAAGCCAGCTCCTAATCTTCCGCTGTTGCGGCCTCCCTGCTTTATCCCTCCGGATTAAGGGAAAGGCTCGAATCACGGCTCGGTCTGCTCTCCCAGCATAGAGACAGCACAGCTCAGCACGCACACACACACACACACACACTCTGGGAGGCACCAGAGCTGGGAGGGAAGGAGCAGAGCAGCCTCTACTGACCTATATTAGAGGGAACACCACTCAGCACATGCACACACACACACACACACACACACACTTACTCGCACATGAAACAAGAACGTGCAGCAAACAGACGAGCAACAAAAGGGTGTGCGTGATGGGTGTGCATGCTTGCAAAGTACACCCCTCCCATGCTATCTCTAAAGTAATGTAAAGTAATAGCATAGTGAAAGAGAGAGAGAGAGAGAGTTGGGAGGGGAGTGGAGTGCGTAAACTGGATCTTGCTGAGCACGCATGCTTTACAAAGCGTGCTCAGTATCAGATGACACAAAATCTCAACGTATTGTCCTCTGCTGGGCCTAAGAAGTGCAACCCAAGGAGTCAAGGACTCACCGCCACTATCGCAGTGCCTAAAATGTTTCGCTCCATTGGATGTAACAGAGTCTTATCGTGCAACCTTCCATATACAGCCATTTGCTGACAGCAGTGCAATCGCAGCGATCAACAGTTCCCACTCTGTGGTCGCACGGCTGCTGTTAAAAGGAGCCACTGTCCCTTTAAGAGGTGGGCATGGACTTAGAGTACAATCACTGCTCTCGCTGGCTTCCTGATCGCTTCCAATGCCAGTTCCCCACAAAACGCAAGCACCTCGCTGCAGAAGCAGGCTCAAGCGGTAGAGGACAGAGAGAGAGAGAGAGAGAGAGGCGAGAAAGAGAGAAAGGAAGAGTGCTCTGAAGAGAGAGAGAGGAAGAGAGCAGGAGAGAGAGAGAGTGAGAGAGAAAGGAGGGTTTTGGAGCGGCTGCATGACTTGCACTTTCCCTTCCCCGACGGGAAGGAAAAGTCCCGGAGCAGGTTAGGAAAAACCAGCCTTAAAGAGCAAAGCGGAAACAAGCAGAGCTCCTGCAGAGAGGAGGGTGGACGGTCCGGCAGGAGCTGCTGACGAGCAACAGGAGAGAAGAGCACAGCAGCTGGGAGAAGTCTGCGAAAGCTTACCGTAATGTCTAGAAAGCCTGCAGGTCCTCCTGCGCTTTGCTTTGCTGGCATCCGGAAAGATCAGTGGAGTCCAACTCTTGTGGCCCGTTACTGACTACTGCCTGGCTGTTTTCCCTCGTCTCCTCTCTCTCTCGCTCTCTGGATATGTCTCTCTCCCCTCCCTGTCGTGGCTGAGAACAGCGTGTGGGACGCCACAGCTGGACCGTGCCGCGTCCAGCTTGCCTGAGTGTCACACACAGGCTGCCCAGAGCCGAAGCCCTGACCGCCTGCTGCCCGCCTGACCGCCTGCATGCAGCACTCCAACGTGTGTTATGCAAGGTCCTCCTCACTCGCACTCACACACACACACATACGTTCGCGCTCGCTCGCTAGCTCACACACTCACTCACTCGCTCGCTTGCTCACTCGCTCTCTCGCTCGCTCACTCGCTCTCTCGCTCGCTCTCTCGGCTCCTCCCATGCCTCGCCTCACTGCCCTCCACCAACTTCATCAGGTATTCATTCAAAAAACATACATGCCAGTTGGCACCATGCCCAGACTCCACTCACGAGGAGGTGGGGGGGTGGGGGAGGAGTGAGGGAGAGAGGGAGGAGGACACTGGCAGATAGACGACAGAGGGTGGGGAGTGAGAGTGAGTGAGGGAGAGAGAGAAAGTAAGTGTGTACACTAAGCAAAAGGGAGGTGGAGAGAGAGAGAGAGAGAGATGTGAAGGATAAAGAGAGCGAGCGAGACTTAAAGAGAGCGAGAGCAATAAAGAGAGATACTCTCGCACACAGAAAACTCCTGGGAGCAAATGTTCCAGGGTCTCCTTCATTTTCTCCCCCTGCCTTGTACATAGTTCAGCCCTCACGCTGTGCAATAAAACCCACACAGGTGAGGAGCACACACACTCGTGCACGCTCTTGCGCACCTTCACAGGCTTCCAGGTGGGGACACAACTCTCGCAGGCTTCTGAGAGTACAGTAGAGTGCGCTGAGGCGAAGGCAACGTGCCGGTATTTTCAGTAACACATGAACAGCAAGATTTCACGAGCACCGTCACACTGTGATCAAGCTAATGTCCACGCCATCACAGCTGCTCTAGAGCCTGAAACATCTGCTTTTGTGTTTTAGCCCATCCCATACAGTTAAAGCTTGCACTGTTATGCTTATCCTTGAAGCACGGGTCTACCACCAAGTGAGAACCGTCACAGTGGTGGTGAAGGGAACCAGACATCTAAAGAGTCTGACGCCTTTAAAAGCTCCCTCTCGGACAAAGGCATTACATTAGATGATGACGAATCTGCCGCCTGATGAGGTTCTGATGAGGAGGCGGAGCTCTACCTTCCCCTCTCGGCTCCAGGGCTCCCTGCTCCGTCACCGTCCCCGCTCCACATTAAGCTCAATACAGTGGCCTCTCTGCAGAAAAGGGGGCGTATATATACTCTTGCATCAAAGAATTGGTCAGTTGGTCCAGATTCGGTGGATGCCTTCCCTGGCACAATTCCGAGGAGAATTCCCTGTAGACTGGGATTTTAGCCACTGCTGGTAGACTAGTATGACCGTACACTTCCATACACCTGCAGATTCAGCTACTTCCTTCACACTATGGTCTTTGGCACGCCCAAATGCAGTCACTCCTTTTAGCCAATCATTAACATCTGCTTTGGATCCATTTTCCACACATGGAACGAGACATTCACTGCACTGTACCACCTCTTCTCAATCTATGGATCCCGTCACTCACACCCCGCAGGTATTTATAGCCATATTATAAGCATGTGCAGCGCCATCTGCAGGAGCCTGAAGTTTATCACCTTAAACACACAAGGTGACTCATGTTTTGTCCGGGGAGCTTATATTAAGAAATTTTAAGGAGTTCCCCTCGAAGCGGTCAAGCGGACTTCTGTGGCATTATACACCGGGCCATCAGGGAAGTTACAGTCAAAGACAGAAATCCCCAACATGCATAACCACTGGCAGAGTACTGCTATTAATAACTCCTGGCTTATTCCCACATGATCTCATATATGTACTGTTTTCCCTCCATACAAAGTCATGATTATGTCCTAAACCAACTTACAGGATGCTTCGAGAAGCTTAACAGTTGTTTTAGGAGCATGAGTAGTATCCCACATAGCGGAAACTTTCTTTTCCAGAAAGCGTTTTAATAAGCACTACTAGCACAAGTACGGAAGAAGACCGCGGTTTCAGCACTGACTCCTGCTTCCAGCAATGAGAGGTATCTTTAGATTCTAGACTCTTTGCAGTAGCTTAAGGATATACTCCTTACCAAAGCACTGCTGTAAGTCTCTCTGGATATCCTCACTGCACTTCCACGTGTTCTCCACCAGGGTGCGGTAGTGGTAACCCTGCCTCAGTTCCATAGCTACAGGCAGCAGTTTGTTTCATTGACCTAGTTAGCGGAGCACTTTTGATAAATATGTATTTCACACTGCAGTGAGGAGTGTGGCACGCACGCTTAGCTGGGATGGCACGACACAGACAGGCAGACACAGAGAGAGCAAGAGAGAGAGAGAGAGAGAGAGAGAGAGAGAGAGAGAAAGAGGGAGAGAGAGATAAAGTACGCATTAAATGACTGATCTAAGGCGGGATAACACAATGAGGAGAATCTCTGTGATCTAACCATATCAGCATACAAACACAAACAACAGAGAGGGCCGGACAGAAAGGGAGCAATTATTTGAGCACACGAAAATCTGAACTCAGCTTGTGTGTAAGGAGGGTATAATTAAGTCCAAAGTGAGCATGCATCAGCCTGGCGCTAATACTGCTAACCCCGCAGCTAGTGCTGCAGCAAGAAGGGCCTGGGTTCGCCGGGCTGCTCTCTGATTGGAGTTTGCATGTTTTCCCAGTGTCTGTGTGGGTTTCCTCCAGATGCTCTGGGCCACCCCCCCAACATTCCCAAGACATGCTGTTAGGTGAATTGAAGATGCTTTGAGTTACCCCATAAGTGTGAGTGTGTGGATGTGTTTGCCTGTCTGTGTCTGTCCTGCGATAGACTGTACGATGCCCCTCTCCTGCTTACTTGAAGCAGTAGTTCCCAATCCTGACCCTGGAGGACCATCTGTCCCGTACGTGTCAGTGTGCTCCCAGTTCCCAATAGGGATGTACCGATCCAGCTTTTCCAGCTCCGCTACCAGCACCGATACATAACCATTGCATATCTGTCGATACCTGATATTGATCCAATACCATTTTTGAACAAATAAGCCGCACCATGTTGGAGCGCCGTAAGGCACCAGGATTGACATAAACACTACTTTACTAAGCTCATACAGCTTACTCTCGGCTTGCTCCATATTGTCGTTCCTGTTCGTAAGTTAAGTCTACTGTTAGGTCTCGGGTTCTTGCAGATCCACCTTCGACCACTCGGGGGAGACAAAGGGCAACCGATGAGCAATCAAGCGGCACACGCTAACACCTTGCAGCTCACGCTACTTAAGCATGAGAGTGCCGGCCCTTGGTTGCTCAGTCTTGAGTTCACGCTGCCACGTGCGCATGCCTCTCTCCTCTGCACATTGAGTCAATTCTGCTGGGTAACTGTTAGCTCACCTCTGTGATCACAGCGCCCACGGTTTGAACCTCGCTGAGGTGCGACAGTTCACCTACAGGCACCCCGCAAACATGCTATTGACGGCATAGCACACATCACAGAGAGGGGGATCGGCCTAATTATCCGATACCCGATCCGGCTAATTTAATTCCATGTGGTGGGAGGATGTCCTGCACATATCGCTGAGCTGTTAGCGCCCCTTGTATCGGTGGGTGACTGTCATATACAACGGCTCCTCAGAGCATCACACCAGCAGTCAGGGCAGCGTGTTGCTCCACAGTAAAGGCAGGATTGAAGCACTCACCACGAGGCCTCCATACTTGAACCCGACCATAGCTGAACCCCAAGCAGAACCTGGATTTGTCGCTAAACACGATACGGTTCTACTCTGTAGCAGTCCTGGTTTCTCGTTCACGACACCACTGCATATGAAGGCAAGGTGGCTGGCTGTCATTGGTAGGACACATACTGGGGGCCGTGACACCAAATTTCCCTCTGCTACACTCCTGGAAATGGTCCGGGGAGAGACAGGGATGTGTAATGAAGGTGCCACCTGTGTCTGGATGGTGGACAAGCAGACTGTAGGAGCTGCTTGTGGTTGTCAGTGCTGTCTGGGCTGTCCAGAGCCTGTTCGCTGTGCGTGTGTTCCCTAACATAATCAGACCACACCTGTAATCATTTGCATATCTACCTGAGACATAACTGCATGCTGTGATTTGCAGCAATCTGACATTTCTATCTGAGCGCACAATTTTTTTGGTCAATGAGTGTTGATGTGTTATTGGCCTACTAAAGGTGGTCTGGCTCATTTAACGCTGAACTAGGTGGTGTAATGTGGCCTGTTACCTATCATGAGATTGACACCTCTGGGTTGAAGTTGACTAGTGCGTACTTCCAGAGGACCCTGAGCACTGGCGGCGTCTCCATGAACCTGCGTATACAAGGCTAATAAAGGCCAAAATGCTGACGTACAGCGCCGTTAAACTGCATATGATGCAGCAGCGAAGATGCGCGCGATGAAGTCAGGCAGCCAGGGCGATCCCCATGAGCGATTTCCTCTGGGATCTGCCATGGAAAGTCTGAGAGGCCCGGAGAGCGTGCATGCATGTGTCTGTATATGGACAGGCAATGTGACTCAGAGTGCTGCAGGTCTCTAATGCCAGTCCTCCAGGAGCAGAGAGCGCCGAGCTCCGTCAGTAGCTGAAGGGGTGGAAGAACGGAGGAGTGCGTGTTTACACGACTACGACAAACTCGCAAGCAAACGAGGCGCAAGCAGAGGCTTGCCTGTAGTCATGGCAAATGATTAGCCATGCTCTCTTTTTTTTTCAGGACCATTAGGATCATTTATTCGGTTTCTGTGTGTTAGGTCAAAAATGAATGTGTGCAGCCAGCTGAGAGAGAGAGAGAGAGAGAGAGAGAGAGAGAGAGAGAGAGAAGAACAAAGGAAAACCATGCAGAAGTAGAAGAAAAGAGACCTGTTCCTGGGCATAGAGACAGCCTGATAACCAAAACATGATCTTCTGTAGCAGTTACGACTATATAACTACATGATAGCGACATTGTCTAACCTCAATAGTTACCTGAAATCGAACATGCTGGTAAAAGGGGTCAGCGTCGTTCTTCCTGTGTCCAAGCGGAGGACAGATGACCTCGCAGCCTGTCTATGTGCACAGCTCCAGCCTCTCAGACCACCTGCTGAGCCTCTCAAGGCTTCTTACACACATATCGGCACAACTCAAAAAAGACTTCAAAAGGGTTGCCTGCAACTCTTCAGCAGTACAGCGAAGTCTCTCTCTCTCAGTTCTCTCTCTCTCTCTCTTAGTTCTTCCTCTCTTTGTTCTTCTCCTCCCGTTCCCTCAAGCACCAAGCAATTCGTTTCACATACGCTTGAGAACTCCAGTGGGAAGCATACTGGAGGCAGTCTGAGTTTTCTCTCCGGAGTTCTCTGATGCTACAGTGATAGCGCGCTGCTCCAAAGAAAGCCCAGCAAAGTCCTGAAGTGTGTCACTCAGTGACTTCTAAGTGCTGTCCACTCTACACCAGGGGACCGAACTGCATCAGTCAAAGAGGCATCAGGATATTTAACCTTATACATACATGGTAGGTGAATGCAGGCGGGAAATGCAGTGGGTTCATTTCCTGGCTAGTAATCAACCTCTTGGAGCCCCCCAATGTCTCAAACTCATAATTCTGGGGGGTCCCTGAAAATAAAGTTATTATGATGTTATACTGCCGCTTATGAAGAAGAAGAAGAAGAAGGAGAAGAGGATGAGGAAGAAGAATAAGAAGAGGATGAGGAAGAAGATGACGATGAAGAAGAAGAAGAGAATGAGGAAGAAGAAATGGATGAGGAAGAAGAAGAGAAGAAGAGGATGAGGAAGAAAAAGAAGAAGAGAATGAGGAAGAAGAAGAAGAAGAAGAAGAAGAAGGAAGAAGAAGAAGAAGAAGAAGAAGAAGAAGAAGAAGAAGAGAATGAAGAAGAAGAGGATGAGGAGGAAGAAGAAGAAGAAGAGGATGAGGAGGAAGAAGAAGAAGAAGAGGATGAGGAAGAAGAAGAAGAGGAAGAGGATGAAGAAGAAGAGGAGGAGGAGGAAGAAGAAGAAGAAGAGGATGAAGAAGATGATGAAGAAGATGATGAAGATAAATATGAAGAAGAAGCAGCAGAAGCAGATGAAGCAGATGATGATGAAGAAGAAAAAAGAGAAGCAGGTGATGAAGAAGAAACAGGATAAAGACAATGAAGAAGATAAAGAACAAGCAGATGATGAAGAAGAAACAAGATAAAAGATAAAAGAAGGAGAAGATAAAGAAGGTGAAGAAGATGATGATGAAGAAGATAAAGAAGAAGACGATGAAGAAGTATTTCTAGGATCCATGAATTGTTGAAAAATGCATTCTGAGACTCTGTGGCCACTTTATTGGAAACCTCTTTCCTGTAGTTCCACCTTTCTGGTGTACTTGTTGATGAACAGTTTGAAGCTAGCTTTACCCTAAGCCCAAAATTCTGGGTGGTGGACCACTCTCGACCGAACAGTGACACTGACAGTGTCTAAACACTCAAGCAACCCTGCTGCACCTGATACACACATACCAGCAGTAAGACCACCCTAAACCACCTGCAAAGACCTACCACCCAAATATCTGCCATATCTGTTCCACAGCAGTCCTGATGAATGATCAACTGGGTACAGGGGGGTGACAAACTGTCCAGCTGTACAGTATGCAACCTATATAGTGGTTTGAGGGTGTTGAGGTGGACAGTGGGAAGATATATATTTACAGCCGACTCACATTATTATGACCACCAGCTAATATCCAGAGCAACCACCGTGTGCAGCGCGGACAGCAGCTAGACAGGCTGGGAGTGATTCACTAAGGTCCTGGTAGGTTGTCACAGGTATCTGGAGCCATGCTGACTGCAGTGCATCCCACAGCTGCTGGAGGGAGCGTGGGGGAGGATCCATAGAGCGAACACACTGATCGAGGTGGTCCCACAGATGCTCAATTGGTTTCAAATCTGGGGAATTAGGGGGCCAGGGCAGTACCTGTAAGTCTTGGTTACGCTCTTCCCACCAAATGTGGGACATTTCTAGCCATGTGACATGTGGCACTGTCTTGCTGGAAGATCCCATCCGCCCCAGGGAAGACAATCAACATGTGTGGGTGTACGTGACCTGCAAGGATGGATTCATACCCAAATCGGTCTACCGAGGAAGAACTAATGGCTGAACTAGTCGATTAATTAAATAATAGTGGACTGATTAATGAAATCCCTCACAGAATTAATCAATACCGTGCTGTACTGCTCTATACACACTCAGGCATGTGAGAGAACTCGCACACAACCCAAACAAATCAGAGCTCGCCCACACACCATTCAATCCCACCAAACCCTGCCACTACCATACGGCCGAGCTCGCACACAACACCCACTCTCTCTTTCGTCATACATGTTATTCTGGTTTTCACATCTATAACTGCTGCTAAACTGCCTCCCTCATATGCTGGCCTCAAACAGCAGAACAGTGGCTCATTAGCAGGGTGAGCGGACGGCCTGGCAGGAGCAGGCTGTGGACAGCAGGCTGGAGGCTTTATTGTGGACCAATAACCCCACGCTGAGGCCTGCTAGCTGAGGAATTGGTACAGATTAGGTTTATGCATGGCGTAATGTGCCGCCCTGCAGAGCCTGGCCAGAACACCTGAGCACTTCATTACCTCATTAAGGAAAGTCATCAATAATAAGTAACTGTTGCCTCGCATGAGGCGAGGCTTATTTTTAGTGAGTGTAATGTGGTCTTCAGCAAAGCTGGGCCTATTTTGGGGGGTTGGGGGGACGCTATGCTATGCTAATAACAGGCATCAGATAATGTTAATGACCCCGTACTTGGAGCTCCACATTAGACTGAGTCAGATTTCTCACTCTGTTTGTTCCCCACATTCCCACCCACGTTTAGCGGAAGAATTCTTATGGTCGTCCCCAGATGTTCCCCATGCAAGACCACCTCTGATCTTGTGAGACGAGGAGTGACTAAGCTTGGGCTGCTTATTTGAGGGAGACTAAATAGAGAGCAGCCAATCAGTGCAGAGGTCTGGCTGAAAGTGAGATAAACAGCCTGTTTAATTCTAATAGACAAAGAGAGGAAAAATAGACATTTGGTGTTTGGTAAAATGTAGGTTATGGACAGGAATGAAACTTGGTGGGTTGGTTTGACACTGTAAGAAATGCTAATGATTCAAGTTTCATGCTCAGCCGCGCATCTGACGTAAGCAAGGGCAGGCCTTATCACTGTACCAGACTGACCTAACAGCCATGATTGCAGATTTTCAGCGAGCAGTGATCCCCCCATGAGTCATCCTGTTAGTGCCAGCACCATTGGCAGACGGCTGCACGACGCAGGACTACATGCACACAGACCGCTACAACGACTGCCCTTAACACCACGTCAACGTCGCCAATGGTGTCGTGCCTGACTGTCATGGAGTGACTCAGAATGGCAGCAGGTCATCTTCAGACCTTCACACCAACGAATCCGTGTGTGGAGGCACCGTGGTCAGCGCCAAGATGAACGGTCACACGTTCAGAAGGCCTGGCGTCACTCCACCTCCACTCCTACCGCACCATCTGCAGGAACTGTGTGAGAATATTCAAGCTGCATGGGATGGATTATCACAGAACACCGTTAGGAACCTCTACAGCTCCATGCCGAGACATCTGGTATGCTGCGTAGGCAAACATGGCGGCCCGACACCATACTGAGAGACACTACTTCTGTATGTGTAGCTCAATAAATATTGATCATATCAGTCTAAATTGATCATAATTTATTGTTCCTGGTAAACTTTATCTTCCTTCCCAACAGCACTGCAATCCCACACCTCCTTCTGGTGCAGCTATACTTTTGATGCTATCTTCAGGAATCATCACCATAACAAAAACATCTCATTACCTTTCTGTTTGAGTGTATGGAAAGAAAACGCTGTCATCAATTTTGTCGTCACAGTTGAACTGTATAGTAACATGGCAGTAATACCTCTAAATGACCTCTCAGGGTCAGTTTTGTAGCTTTACAGTAATTCATAGTAATATGAGGTCAGCACAGCACCACGGTAGGCTGATTAAACATAGCCACGTTTGGATGAGACACAGGCAGCGGTGTAACACGGAGCTGCATTAGTGAGGGCTGAGCTACAGAGGTGACCTTGCTGTGGAGCTCCTCCTTTTATTTGGAGCTCTGAGCAAGAGTGAATAATCTCTCAGTGTGGCTTTCAGGCACATACAGCACGAGTGATGGAGGGCTCAATCCAGAGCACCGAAATGATTCGCTCGTTTCAATGAATCAACTGTCTGATTCAGCTTCATTCTCATCTGTCTCGTATAACATGGCGTAGCAAATACACTAACCAGTCATAACACTAAAATCATCTCCTTGTATCTACACACACTGTCCATTATATCCTCTCCACTGACCATACAGGAGCGCTGTGTAGTTCTACAGGTACAGACCGTAGTCCATCTACAGTATACTTTATTACCCTGTTCTTCAATGGTCAGGACCCCCACAGGACCACCACAGAGCAGGTATTATGTGGGTGGTGGATCATTCCCAGCACTGCAGTGACACTGACGTGGTGGTGGTGTGTTAGTGTGTGTTGTGCTGGTGTGAGTGGATCGGACACAGCAGTGCTGCTGGAGTGTTTAAACACTGTGTCCACTCACTGTCCACTCTATTAGACACTCCTACCTTGCTGGTCCACCTTGTAGATGTACAGTCAGAGACGATAGTTCATCTGCTGCTGCACAGTGCAGTGTTGGTCATCATCTAGTCCTTCATCAGTGGTCACAGGACGCTGCCCTCAGGACGCTGCCCACAGGACCCTGCCCATAGGACGCTGCCCACAGGACACTGTCCACTGTTGTGCTGGATAGTTTTGGTTGGTGGATGATTAGAAGACATGTGGGCTACTGCACAATAATATCCGAGTAGTTTGGCATGAAATGATTCATTGGAGAGGAACCAGGGCTCACCATGTCTACATGCATATGGATCCATTCTTATGGAATATTGATAACGAGGGGACTATTTTGCCTTACAACACTCTGCATGTACCCCTCCACCATGAATGGACTAAAACAAATGCCTTAAAATACACGCTAAGCCAAAAGTCATCAGGGAGCATATTCATAACCATTTTATGCAATAACCTTTTGTGAGGGAGCTTGTAGATGTGGACATCCAGTTCCATTCATCACCACTGTGAGGGAGCATTTCACACCAAACTGCTCTGAATGACTTTGTTTACCTCTCATCCATTTAGTAATACAGAATTTTGGGTGGCGCTCCCCTTCCATTGCTCTATAACGTTAAATCAGGTGGATCTGGTTTCAGTTTCTACTTTTTATGAACTAACTGGCATCAGTATCAGTGTGGGCGGACATGCACATGAAAAACACCGGCTATGAGCAGTTCCCATACGTGCATCCCTAAAAATAAACCCCACATTTTATTTCCCCAACTCAACGAACGTAAAAACAAACACGGCACAAATGTCCAAATACTTTCCGGGGCCTCTATAATGACAGCTCTGCAGAAGCAAGACGTCAAACATCAAACTGAATCGTGACCTCAGAATCGAAAATCATCACGTCCCCTCTGCTCTCAGAGACCCTCCAGGCCGCTCCCCTTCACCGAGCACAGGCTGCACTCAGAGCTGTGGCCGCTTCTGCAGCCAAACTCAAACCTCAAATCAATTTCATGCGCTTCTCTGTCCTTGGCACGAAGCGTCCACAAAGCACGGGTGTCTTGCCCACTGCTGCTGTTCTGTCCGTCCCTCTCTCCTTCTCCATTCACCCAGACATGTCCAAATCCTCCACTATCAGGCCAGACACACAGAGCGCTGGGGTTTGTGTGTATTATGCTCAGCCAAAGCAGTGCTAAGCTCCTCTATTACTCGCTAATCCCACAGGAGTACACACGCTCTGCAACACACAGTGATACGCTGACACAGATACACACAGCGCACGGATACACACACACACACACACACACACACACACACACACACTCACACACTCACTCAGAAGACTGCATCTAAACAGCACGCCATGGGAACTAACCCAGAGTGACTACAGGCTAAAGAAATCATTTATGTCACATGATTGTTGTTACAGACTTCCATTTTATTCCTAATGAAAACATAGTTTGTCATTAGTGAAGCATGAAAACACAGCCATACACACACACAGCTGGCTGGTTGTGTAACTGTATGTACTGTATGCTTCATTACACTCCAGTTACACTTTCAATCTGTGTTTTGTGTCTTCGCACAAAACAGCTCTAAAGCCTGTAGCAGCAGCATGAGCCAAGAAGTACTGAAAAGGTCATCCGAGGGCTGGACAACATGGTCAAATATGTACATATGTGTGTGTGTGTGTGTGTGTATATATAATATATATATTTATATGTATATATAATATTTTTGTCATGCTGATACCATATATATATATATATATATATATATATATATATATATATATATATATATATATATATACCCTTTGGGAATATGTATAGAACATCACCAATATATCACCAATATAATATATATTGCTGTCACCTCAACCAAATATATGTATATATGTAGATATGTCTACTATTGTCATGCGCCTGTCAAGCCCGGCACGGGCTACACCGCTAGGGAACTCGACTTCCCAGAACTCGGGTTACCATGTGACCTCTCGCACACAGCCGGGAGCCAATCGCAGAGCAGCCTCGCCTGAGTATTGATCATTTCCACCTGGTCCTATCTCTTTATAAGCTGTTCAGTTTAGCTTCATCCTCGCCAAGTAACGTTTCTGTTTACCCCAGTACGTACCGAGCCTTATTTACTCTGTTTGCCGTTTTGGTTATCGGATCCCTTGCTCTGTTTTTTGACTTCGTCTCTGGTTTTGCCCTACGTTAGTTTTGTTTGCCGGTTCCTGACTTCCTGCCTGTTTTTCACTCCGCTCTTGTTTGTGCCCTTTTCTAATAAAACTTTGAAGCCTCTCTGCGAACGTCCTGATTTGCCCGACCCTGACAGCTATATATATATAGTTTCAGCATATAAGTGAAAACAAATGAGTCCCCTCTGTGATGTTCTGGGGGTGTTTTAATTTGGTGGAAATGGGTTCTTTAGTTAAGGTGACAGGAGATTTGAACCACAGTGCCTACGCTGACCTACTGGATAACATTCTTATACCGGTATTCCACGACGACAGTTCTCATGTTCACAGAGCTGCTAATGTAACTGACTGGCATGATGAACATTCACACACCTGGACTGGCCCGCAAAATCCCCAGATTTGAATCCTCTTGGGACAGTACAATGCCAGGGAAGGCATCCACCAAATCTGGGCCAAATGACCAATTCTTTGATGCTAGAGTGGCTGAACATTGATGTGGCCTACATCCAGAAACATGTCCAGTACATGCCAAATGGAGGTATTACACACTATTAGGTACGGTGTAGCCAGCAGGTGACTCATTTTGGTCCAGTGAGCTTATTATAAATATTTAATTGCTTCTAATTAATGCCCACAACAAACTTATCAATACCGAATTCTGATATATAGATTTGCCACTAGCACTAGATCACCACTAGCTTTTCTTTCTTAGGCCTAACCGACCCACACCTTCATCTCTCCTGCTCCTCCAAACAGCCCGACCCACGCCTCGCTCAGCGACGGATCACGCTGGGGCAGAGAAACACCATTAGCCCTGAAAGCAGGAATCAGAAAGCAGCTGTCTGTCAAACACATACGTGAACACCATCCGCTTTAACAGCGCAGATGAGCTGCCGCACAGCATGCGGTCCTGCTCCGGCCTATTCAGTCCCGCAAGCGCCCACTGTGGAGCTCTTTGTGTGTCTGACAGAACAGAGCTGGACAGTGGAGTGGCTCTGTGGGGTGAGAGCTCTTCGTTATGTGGACAGAAAGGTGGAAGCGCCGCTGCGCTCCGTGTGGCCTCGTCTGCCTCCATTCTGGCTCTGCAAGGCTGTTCTGGGCTAGACAAAGCAGCAGGCCCGCTTTAAGGCCACTGCTGAGCTCCACAATGGCTCACTTTAAACTTCACAAGGCTGACTAATGCACGCCGTGCCTGTTCAATCAAATACACCAGCAGAGTTATGTTCTGTGTGAGCTCAGAGCCCTTTTTTTATGTCACTGCTGAATGGCAAGCACCAAAAATTGAGTTGCTGTGAGGGTGCACAATATGACAGAATACCACAATCCAGTTTTATCACTCCAGATTTCTATAACAATGTGCTTTAATGGCGTCATAATATTCTGCTCACAAGACTTTAAGTTTTCTGTGTAATAATTTTTTTTTCCCACATGATTCCCAGCGAGGCATGAGCATGGATTCCAGATTCTCTGAAAGAACAGTTACACCCAGAAGGAGGTGTGGGATTGCAGTGCTGTTGGGAAGGAAGATAAAGGTCACCAGGAACAATAAATGATGATACATTTAGACTGATATGATCAATATTTATTGAGCTACACGTACAGAAGTCTGTCTCTCAGTATGGCGTTGGGCCGCCATGTTTGCTAACGCTACATGCCAGACGTCTCGGCATGGAGCTGTAGAGGTTCCTAATGGTGTCCTGTGATAATCCATCCCATGCAGCTTGAATATTCTCACACAGTTCCTGCAGATGGTGCGGTAGGGGTGGAGGTGGAGTGACGCCAGGCCTTCTGGACGTGTGACGCATGACAACGAACCGTTCATCTTGGCGCTGACCACGGTGCCTCCACACACAGATTCGTTGGTTGTGTCTGCCAAGAAGATGAAGATGACCTGCTGCCATTCTGAGTCACTCCATGACAGTCTGGCACGACACGTGGTGTTAAGGGCAGTCATTGTAACGGTCTGTTTGCACGTAGTCCTGCGTCCTGCAGCCGTCCGCCAATGGTGCTGACACAATTTGTCATCACGCGTCGAATGTCCAGAAGGTCAGCTGACCACCTTTTCTGGACGTTTTGTGCCCTGAAGGCACAGGAACATTTCAGGACTACAGTGCTGAGATTCACTGGGATCAGATTGTGGAAGAGTGGTTGAGAGAGGATGAGGAATCATGAGTCCTGACCTTGACCCTATTGACAGTCTATAGGATGTCCTAGAGAAGACTTTACGCAATGGTTCAGCTCCAGCTGTGGCCACCTCGGCATACGATATGCATCAGACAGTGGGTGTGCCTCTGTGGACGGAGCATCCGAGGAGCCTACTCTTCATACTATCGTGATTAAAATCACTTTGAACACAATTACTTCTGCCTGCCGGATCACAGGTGTGCCTTGATTCATCACAGCACCCGCGGAATCAGCCACATGGAATATCTGTGGTAGTTGGGGATGCTCACAACAAGATTTTTTTAGAGACCTCATTTGCATATTTCAGCCCTCTGCCGTGCCAGTATTGCAACTGGACAGCGTTTAACAGCTGAAACATTGTGCAGCCTTAGTTGTGGTGTATCAGGAGATGCTCTGTAATCTCCAGGGCTGTTATGTAGCAAATTGCACAACAGAGCTTCACTGTGCAGTTCAAGGTAATAAGCCTGGGTGTATTTGTGATGTGCTTAAAGAAAGCATCTTGAAAGCAGCTGCACTGGAGACACTAACAGCGAGGATTCTGCCATCCGGGGAGGCCCTTTCTTTCACAGGGCCGCAATCACTCATTCGTGGCAAATCAAACATTTAGATAACGCTGAGCTAATAAACACGTAGTGAGCGATGAGAATAGCACAGCATCCCCGCTTCATCCTCCACCAACCCCCACCAGCCCCCACCAGCCACCTCCTCTATCCTCCTCTATAAACAGGATGAAACTTGATAGCATGAGAACCACACGACCTGGCGGAGAGAGAAAGAGTTAGAAGGAGAGAGAGAGAGAGAGAGAGAGAAAGAGAGAGGGACAAATAATGAGAGAGAGGATGTTAATAAGAGAGGAACAGAGAGAAGGAGATGGAGAGAGAGAGAGAGAGAGATGGGGTAAACGAGAGGAACAGAGAAAAAGAAAGAGTGAGAGACAGAGGGAAAGAGAGAGAGAGGGTAAATAGAGAAACAGAGAGAAATAGAGAGAGAGAGAGAGAAAGAGAGAGAGCGTGAGAGGGAGAGAGGGAAAGAGAGCGAGGGTAAATAAGAGGAACAGAGAGAAAAAGAGAGAGAGAGAGAACAAGAGAGATGGGGTAAATAAGAGAGGAACAGAGAGAAAGAGAGGGAGAGAGAGAAAGAGAGAGAGTGAGTGAGAGAGAGAGGGACAGAGAGCGAGGGTAAATAAGAGGAACAGAGAGAAAGAGAGAGAGAGTGTGAGAGAGAGAGGGAGAGGGGGAGAGAGAGAGAGAGAGACAGAAAGAGGGAGAGTAAGTAAAAGAGGAACAGAGAGAGAAACAGAGAGGGGGAGTTGGAAGGCTCTGGGCAGGACCACACTGAAGGCTGTGGATCACTGGCTGTGCTTTAGGTTGATCTAAGTGCTGGATTAATAAACAGACGTGTTTGTTCTCGGAGATGATAAATCGCTCGGATGTTTTGAGCTGTTCATCATGAATGGTCAGAGGACCGTCCTGCTGTTTCAAACACATGACTGATGGCTCTGTCCAGACATCCTGCTAATATACATCAATATAGTGGCCAAGCAACTGACTGCAGGGCGGGTCTCGGACAGCGACTGCCTGCGAGCAGTGGAGGAACCAGGACCTTCTGGGCTCCAGGTCACAAAATCTTTTCAAATAAACAGGTATGAAAATATGACAAATACAACATTCGCTTGCTCACTCGCTATTGTTCTGTCTCAGACACGCTCAGGGCACAACACTCACCCTCTAGCATCTATCGACCACCTAAAGGTTTGTGATGGAGCCCCTGTTTAAGATTTCGGCATCATGAATAATGAGTATGATGTTGTGAAGGATCCGTTTTTGGATCCTGGGTCCTAGTGCCCCCTAGCAGTCACGCTGCTGTCTGCCATGTAGTTCTGTGTTACAACGTTGTGGCCCGACGCCATACTGAAAGACACTACTTCTGTATGTGTAGCTCAATAAATATTGATCATATCAGTCTAAAACTGATCATCATTTATTGTTCCTGGTCACCTTTATCTTCCTTCCCAATAGCACTACAATCCCACAATTCCTTCTGGGTGCAGCTACTCTTCTGATGATGAGAGTAATTCCGATGTTAATGAATTAAACTGTATTGTTTTTGTATATTGTATATATTGTATATGTATTTTTGGAGAATTTATATATTGGAAATTTGTGTATTTTGAAGATGTTTGAAGATGTATTTGTATTGAAATAAAATCAAAAATATAAGTTATAAAAAGCCCCCCCCCCAAAAATACACATTCAAACCCGGAAGACACGTGTAAGTTCACTGGCAGTTTTGGATATTAAATAAAACAATTTTTTCCAGAATATGAGCCCTTTAAAGTCAGACTAATATACACATTTGAATCAATTTTTTATCAATTTTTGAAAATTTAATTTCTAATTATTTTAGTTCAGTTTGTAAATGTTTCAGTAAAACATTCCTTATTATTTTTTTCATTCTATATTATTATTACTTTTAAATCTACATTATTATTTTATCTCTACTTTGGAATCATTGTTTGACCAAATCCTAGTTTGTTAGTTTTATATTATATTTTATATATACACATTATATATCTTCATTTAAATATTTGATGTTACTTATTTTCTTGTATTATTTCTATTTCTACTTTGGAATCTTTGTTGTATCAGTCTTAATTTGTTTGTTGTTCTGACCCTACCTGCGGCTCTCGGCTACACTGTAAACGAGGGTCCGGTCTCGATGTAAACCCGATCTTCAATAAAGACTTATAAATACATTCATTCCACCAGTGCAGTAAAAAGCCCAATACAGAAAGGACAGAATCGAAGAAAGACTGTAGTGTAACATGAGACTGGTGTGTGTGTAGTCTGACTCAGCACGCTGCCCCTACAACCCTGAACCAGCCTACAGAAGGTCAGCGTGTCACCTTCCACACGGCAGCAACACGGCTCCACACCCGCAGCCATTGTTTGCAGGGATAATATAGCGCTTAATTGGTTTTCTGAGAACTAACAAGCGCTCCGAATCATCAGAGCTCAGGGTCCAATGACAAAGCGGCATGCGTCTGTGGTTCACTGAAACCTGAGATGCTTCAAGGGACTTTAAGGATGACAACGTTTGACCCTTCCTAACACTAGACTCAGCTTTTGTGAGGTCAGGCACATGGCAGTTTTCTAGTACAGTTCTCCAGGAGAACTGAGGGATATACAGTGGCTGGTCTGGGTTCAGATAGAACTGGCTCGGCTTCTGACAGCATATGACGCCTCCACTCGGATTTTAACTGGAATTCTTCACCATAAAACCCTGTAGTGAAGAACTAGCAGTGGTGGAGCAAGTACACAAACCAAGTAGTTGAGTTAAAGTAGAGATCCCCAAGGCAAACTCCTCCTCCAGTGTCAGTAGAAGTTCCTTCCTTTAGACCTCCACTGGAGTAACAGTACTAAAGT
This sequence comes from Semaprochilodus insignis, assembly GCA_034552555.1. Lineage (NCBI taxonomy): Eukaryota > Metazoa > Chordata > Actinopteri > Characiformes > Prochilodontidae > Semaprochilodus > Semaprochilodus insignis. The sequence continues at coordinate 2,644,203 of CM067475.1, forward strand.
ATTTACCTTCAAGTGTACTTAAGTATGGAGAGTAACAGGAGCATGATTTATTATGGCTCTAATGTCCTATTATCATTTCTGGAACAAGACTCTTAATCAGCTCAGTGTAGGTGAAGAGACTCTAGTGTCTCTCAGTCCACCAGTCTTTAATAGAAGCTCATTAATTAATCTGACACTGATGTCTATTCAAATCATCATCAGCACAGAACACTGAAGGAGAACAGGTTCTATTAGCTAGAACCAGAACCACCAAAACACTACTTACAGCACACTAACGCATTACACTTACTGAGTTACTGTACACCAACACGCTACTTACAGTACACTAACACATTACACTTACCGAGTCCCTGTACACCAACATGCTACTTACAGTACACTAACGCATTACACTTACCGAGTCCCTGTACACCACACACACTACTTACAGCACACTAACGCATTACACTTACCGAGTTACTGTACACCAACACGCTACTTACAGTACACTAACACATTACACTTACCGAGTCCCTGTACACCAACATGCTACTTACAGTACACTAACGCATTACACTTACCGAGTCCCTGTACACCACACACACTACTTACAGCACACTAACGCATTACACTTACCGAGTTACTGTACACCAACACACTACTTACAGTACACTAACACATTACACTTACTGAGTTACTGTACACCAACACGCTACTTACAGCACACTAACGCATTACACTTACTGAGTTACTGTACACCGACACGCTACTTACAGTACACTAACGCATTACACTTACCGAGTTACTGAACACCGACACGCTACTTACAGTACACTAACGCATTACACTTACCGAGTTACTGTACACCAACACACTACTTATACTACACTAACACATGTTTGTTAGTAGTTTATTGGTGTTTATTTGTGTTATTGTGTTGTTATTATATTGTGTTATTATGTGCCGGAGGGCGTGTGAGTGTTTTGTGTTGGGGGTTGGTCACCATGAGGGTGAATCCTGAGGCTGACCTCTCCCAAGAGTTCATTCTGCCTCGTGTTTAATGAAAGAGCAGTACTCCCGGGAGAATCACGGTCTCCTCTATGTCTCTGAGCCTACAGTAGTGCTGCATGATCCTTCAGACATCCTTCATTTCTTATATTTTATGGAATTGGATTGGAAGCGAGGCCCTGCAATGGAATGACGACCTGTCCAGGGTGTTTCCTGCTTTCCGCCCAATGAGCGCTGAGATAGTTTCCAGCACCCTCCACGGCCCAGAAGGATGCCAAAATCTTGAACCGCTCTGCTCTTTCAAAACCCAAAACTGGTTCTAGTGGTAGTGTAGTTCCAGCCTCATGAACTTGGTGGTCTGGAACCGTGGAACCTCTGAGGGTGTGGCTGTTTACATCACCATTTTCCAAAAAACAGGAGAACGAGTGAAAACAATGGAAGCAGCAGAAGAGTCGGTCCCCATCAGCGGTCTGCTGAGGAAAGAACATGTTCCACCATGTTGTCTTTATGCGCTGTCCGCTGACTTCTGCTTCTGGACTAAGGACCGCCCACATCCAGACACGCAAACGCTTGGTTCGCAATGCGGGATCCGTCCCTAACAGGTTCAAGAGATCCTGGAAACCAGCACCAGCTCTGGCACGAGCACTGGCACTTTATTTGTGGAAAAGAGGCATGAACGAGTGGCATGACTGGAGGCAAAGAGTACGTATATGTACGGGATGAGTACACATGGAAAGGCACCGGGTACCTACACAGCGGAATTACTTGGGTGATAAGGGACAGGAACCTCCAGGACACACTATGGAAAAGAACAGTGTATCGTGTTGTGGTTTATTCCCGATGATTTGCGACTGTGCAAAAAGTGCAAACAATTGCTTCTGACTGTAAACCTTCCGAATCTGAATGCCAGCATTAGTCCTGCGTTTCCGTTGCTGATATTTTTTTCCACCCAGCCAGATGTCGGCAGCTGAAGGTGAGTTTAGCCAACAGTGCGATGCCACATCAGTCTGAAAGCTAAAGCAGCTAGCCAGGTCTGCCACTGACTTCAGAGGAAATTCCAGCTCTCTGATGTGCTCTGGGTGGTCCGTTCCACAGGGGAAGAGAAGGGCTGCAGCTGAAAAATACAGGATGATTCACAGATCCTTCCTTTCGGAGGAACACGTACTCTAAACTGTGGGTTTTTCGCAGTGAAAGAGATGAAAGGAAAACATTAAGATAGTGTGAAAGATAGTGTAGGAGGGAGTGTAGGAGTAAAGTACTGGAGACGTGCAACGCTGGCATCCTGATAATGATACAAAATATGAATATGAGTGAGAGAGCTGCTCAAAATAATCCATGGTCATGTTTTTCATAAAAATAGAAGCGCCGGTCCTGGATCGGCTTTCGGCTTTCATGTCCCACACAGCGAGAGAGGCTGGCTGTCGATCAGTTACTCTGAGACGCTTTATGCATATAGGCCCGGATTTCCAAGACTGCTGGGAAGTACTGTTTAGGCATCATGCTAATGATGCAATATGAATATGTGCAAAAACTACTTTAAACAGCCATATTTAAGTCCAAATACATAGTTTATACACAGATATAAACATTATCATACGTGCTGGTTAACAAGTAGTTATAGGCCTTGCCTGGAAACTTTGTAGGCTACATCTGCTGCTACACTCCTGCAGCTATGCTCCAGGTTTTTGCCGGAGAAAAAAGGCTTCTCGGTAGAGAGGTCATGCCTTTTATTGGACTGTCTGCTTTCTCCGAATTTCAGCGAGAGCCAGCAAATAACTCAGCAGGTTCGCAAAGCCAGTTCCTCTGACCTCCTTTTAATGCTCCATAACCTATGGCTTGCAAACAGTTCCAGTGAATGAGGCGATGTGCTAGGGAAAGTGTTTATGGTGTGTGTGTGTGTGTGTGTGTGTGTGTGTGTGTCAGACTGTGGTAACACTGGGTACAAGAGGAACTCTGACCTGGCATCCACTAGTACCACTGAGTATAAGGGCTGCCAGATCCTGGAAAAATACATCCCTGAAAGCTACAGAAAATGGCCCGGAGCTCGACACAGCCAAATCCGAACTTCATGTAGAGGTTTTGAGAGTGAAAACTGAATGTCATGTACAGTACTGTGCAGAACCACCCTTTAGTTAACAATTCCAATGGAAACGGCCACTTAAAAACGGAAATTCCACATAATTAAAATGCTGAGATGTAAACAGAGTCATAGGTTTGACATCGTGAGACATGCGAATGTTTCACCCTTGGCTGTGCATGTGACGTAAGCAAGGACAGGCCTTATCGCGGTACCTGACTGACCCAACAGCCACGATTGCAGATATTCAGTGAGCAGTGATGCCTCCACGAGTCATCCTGTTAGTGCAGCACCATTGGCAGACGACTGCGCGACACAGGACTACATGCACTCAGACCGTTACGACGACTGTCCTTAACACCACGTCACTGTCACCAAAGACTGCAATGGTGTCGTGTCAGACTGTCATGGAGTGACTCAGAATGGCAGCGGGTCATCTTCAGTGACGAGTCCCGCTTTTGTCTTGGTGGAGACGACCAATGAATGCGTGTGTGGAGGCACTGTGGTCAGAGCGAAGCTGAACGATTTGTTGTCACTCGTCACACGTCCATAAGATCTGGTGTCACTCCACCTCCACCCCTACCGCACCATCTGCAGGAACTGTGTGAGAATATTCAAGCTGCATGGGATGGATTATCACAGGACTCCATTAGGAACCTCTACAACTCCGTGCCGAGACATCTGGCGTGTTGGGTTAGCAAACGAGGTGGCCTGACGCCATACTGAGAGACACTACTTCTGTATGTGCAGCTCAATAAATATTGCCCATATCAGTCTATCCAACACCTCCTTCTGGGTGCAACTATTCTTTTGCCGATGAGAATAACTTGGTGTCTAAACCAGTCAAACCACAAACCTGGCAACCCTGCTGAGCACGCACAACAGGTGTCTACTTTACTGCCTGATAAAGTGAACCATGTGTGTGTGTGAGTGAGTGAGGCGAGGGCCTGTGTTTAAAAGATGAGTACAGAAGCACAATGCTGGTGTGGAGTTCCACAACAATGCCCTCTCTCTCACTCTCTCTCTCCCTCCCTCTCTCGCTCTCTCTCTCTAGAAAGCCCTTCACCGAGAGTAGTGAGCAGCCACATAGCTTTAAGTGGTAAGGGACAGAAAGAGTGAGGCACAATGGAATGCCTCTACTCGCCCTGCCAAGAACACTTTTCCCATGCAGCCGAGAGCCAAGACTTCCCTCAGCCAGCCAAGAATAGCACCGCTGTCCTAACACACTCACCGAGGCCTAGACACAGGCGCGCACACACACACACACACACACACACACATATCCCTCATGTCTGGAGTATCAGGGCCCTTAAAGGGTTATGGGGTGCTTTCCATAAGCTATAAATGAAAGACCTACATTTTAAAAAAGCAGGTGGGCAGCGCAGACTACCAGAAAAAGATCAATTTCATACGAGCTGATATGAGTTACGAGTTAACAGATGGCTTGCTGAAAGTTGTCATGAGCCCAGAGCACTTGAACGTAAAGTTCCAGTCATAAATTTCCTTCCAAGATTTGCTCCGAGCTGCCAAATAGGGATCATGGTAAACACATACTGCCGAGTTCTACTGGGTACAGTGTAAGAGTGGGAGCAATCATGATTCCGGAAGACATTTTCACGATGCACAGTAATCATTGCAAGGTGTGCGCCATCAAATCGGCAGTGCCCACATATTAAAAGGGGTAATGAAAAATTATGAGGGCAATCACAAAGCTGGGTTATGTATATAAGCTCCCCGGGTAAAAAATGAGTCCCCTCTGTGACGTTCTGGGGGTGTTTTGATTAGGTGGAAATGGGTTCTTTGGTTGAGGTGACAGTAGATTTGAACCACAGTACCTACACTGAGCTGCTGGAACAGCCAGGTTTTGCCTTTTGCTCATCATCTTATCAAGGAACATAACATTCCTATCCCGGTATTCCAAGATGACAGTTCTCATGTTCACAGGGCTGCAAATGTGGCTGACTGGCATGATGAACATTCAGGAGCATTCACATATCTGGACTGGCCTGCAAAATCCCCAGATTTGAATCCTTTTGGAAATCTGTGGGACTACCTGGAACAACCAGTAAAATGCCAGGGAAGGCATCCACCAAATCTGGCCCAACTGACCGATTCTTTGATGCAAGAGTGTCTGGACATTAATGTGGCCTACATCCAGAAACTTGAGGAGTCCATGCCAAATCCAGTCACAGCTGTTATTCATCCTCATGGAGGTATTGCACGCTATTAGGTACGTTTCAGTCACAGGAGACTCATTTTTTGTCTGTCGAGCTTAATTTTTAAAGTGCAACATGTAGCATGTAGCTAGGCCACCATGTAAAGCCTGAAATAGTCAGTTATTCAGATCATGTCATATACAGTTATGTAGTAATGTCACTGGTGCAGGTTGAAAACATGTCTTAAATGCAAAATTAGCACTACACCAATAAAGACAGGCACACCGGACAACAAAATCCACCTTGCATGTTTAAGGTGGTAGTAACTTCAGGCTACTGCAGATGGCGCTGCACGAGGACGATGACACTATATGTCTCATTCCATGTGTGGAAAATGGCTCCAAAGCAGATGTTAATGATTGGCTAAAAGGAGTGACTGCATTTGGGCATGCCAAAGACCATAGTGTGAAGGAAGTAGCTGAATCTGCAGGTGTATGGAAGCGTACGGTCATACGGGTCTACCAGCAGTGACTAAAATCCCAGGGAAGGCATCCACCAAATCTGGCTCAACAATTCTTTGATGCAAGAGTGTCTGAACACTGATGTGGCCTACATCCAGAAACTTGTCCAGTACAGGGCAAATCCAAGCACAGCTGTTATTGGTGCTCGTGGAGGTATTACACACTATTAGGTACGTTTGAAGCAAAAAGCTCTTCCGCATGTTGCATGCAATGACACATTTCCACCAGAGGGGTCTCCAAATCCCCGAAACTTCAATAGAACAGCTTTAAGAATTTACAGAAGAACAACTGGTATAATATTTTAATAATGGTATAATGAGCTTACCTCCGGTCAGGTGCTTCTTATTATACTGTTTATGCAGTTACTACACATTGGTTGTTGCTGTTTACTGTCAATAATTGGTCATTTTTATAACGTATGGAGTTGTTCAGTGTTCTGGAAGTATTGGCGCACTGTAAATGTGATTTATGGCAAAAACAAAAACATATCCTCACAATTCCCAGTAGCAACCCTGCTGAAGCCGTCCCTGTTAACACTGCTGCAAATCTGCTTTGCACGATCGCCCTGATTGCTGAGTGGGGCTTACAGATTACAACCTTTCATTCTATTTCTGGTCTGTAATGTAACTCGCTGTACTCCAGGAACATGCCAGCTAGTGTGGCACAAAGATCCAAATCTCCATCTCTAACACAAGCACCACAAATAAACAAGTACGGGCACAAAGTGGAAACACATAACAAATACAGTGGTCTCATTCTGGGAACGGAGAACACAGTAAACCAATGAAATGATGGATGGGTGCATATGTTTGTCAGCCTTACATGTCATTGCACTGCACAACCTTGTATCTCCAAGGCGCTTGTATGTGAGCACGCTGTACTGTACTACCTCACCTGTCACCTGTTTACTACTGACTAGTGAGCTATAAGTGAACTATGTTTTGCTGATGAGTATTTTTAGTCAGTTTGAGCAATTTCTATTGGTCTGTTGGTTACTGAGGGCAGTGATGTGCATATATAATGATAATATATCATAAGCATACGGATATGATGCTGTCATATCAATGTATGTCCAATATGATGTTCCTTCAACTGCTGTACAATGCCTTTCCAAGTGCCTCCTGGCTGCTCCCACACCCAAACGCCAGTAGGGGGCAGCCTTGTGATTCTCTCGCCACAACCAATCAACATGCAGTCAGAAAAGAGAGGAAAGCATGCATAATTAATTGCACAACTAAGATTAATAAACAAACCGAACCATCCATCTACTTGGCATATGCTACATCATTTAACCAGCACTGATAATCTTCTCATCAGCTAAAAGAGACACGTGTACCCAATTAAAAGCACCCAGGTATACCATCTACAAAACATCTTAATAACTATAACACGTTCTCTGCTCCGGTTATTTTGTTGGTGACCATTTGAACAAGAAACCAAAGCCTTAATGAAGGGACTCCTCCGGCTTCCTGTTATGCCACGAGTAAAATGACCCCAGTGACCAGCTTACGTCACCGGCATAAAAATATACGGACCATTTGCATGATTCATGGACCGATCCTTTAAAAGATGCAGGGACAGAGTCACGAAAGCAGCTCTTTTTCAATGGATGTGAGTGGAAAGTCGAGCGTGCTTGCACACACATACGATCCCATATGCTTGAATACGGACTGAACAAATGAACACTGGATAAGAGGACGCCGATGGGGCGGCTTGCCCCACATCCACAGGGCACGTGTACATGTGCTGTTTTTCTCCACACAGCACCTGTGAATCATATAAGGTGAGTTTCTCCTGGCCACAGGAAGAGACAGGCTGGATTTTCCAGGAGGTGTTTTGCGAAAGTGGTCTGGACCCTGGTTGTGGGCGCACAGCGTTGTTTGGTAAACAACAGCTCTGTTGCCAGGCAGACTCGCACATCTCCTATACCAATCAGGGCTCGCCGTGGAAGGGCAACGCGGTGTTAGCGCTCCACGCTGCCCTGAAGCCAAATCTCGCAGCCGCGGCGTAAATGGAGTAAATGCATCCATGATAAACACGCACGTACTTCATTAGCACAACTGCACTTTTGTAGGTCAAATGACTCATTAAACAGCTGCTCTGATATTCTAATACTCTAATCTGATCTGTTCTGATTTATGGGTTGAGCTAAGAGGGGGCCTTAAGATAACGGTGGGCGGGAACAGAACAACCATTACAGCTGTCAAAGACAAACAGATCAGATGTGACACAGATGTGGTGTGTGGTGCGTGTGTGTGCGCGTGTGCGCGTTGTGTAAATCCCATCATACCTCATTCAGTTCAGCTCCTCAGTCTCCCTCCGGTTCGTCAGTGTGCGGTGAAGCCCATTGGGGTCCTTACAGTCCTATGCGTTCTGCCAGCTCTGCCTGTACCAACACATATGAATATTGGTTTTTGTACTTTGTCAGGACATGGGACATCACATGCAGTTCAATGCCAGGAGAAGAAAACTGTAACTGTAATGATCCTAATATACACTCATTATCAAAAGACTAGCTACACCCAGAAGGAGGTGTGGGACTGCAGTGCTGTTGGGAAGGAAGATAAAGGTTACCAGGAACAATAAATGAGGATAAATTTAGACTGATATGGACAATATTTATTGAGCTACGCATACAGAAGTAGTATCTAACCCAACAACGTCTCTGCATGGAATTGTAGAGGTTCCTCATGGTGTCCTGTGATAATCCATCCCATGCAGCTTGAATATTCATGTGGCCTACATCCGGAAACTTGTCCAGTCTATGCCTAATCACATCACAGCTGTTATTGGTGCTTGTGGAGGTATTACACGCTATTAGGTAGGTTCAGTCACAGGTAGCTTCAAGCATTTTTGAGCTTATGATCATCAGGAAGAGGTGGTGGTGGTAGGAGAGAGGATTTCAGCTGACTGGAGTGGGACTGAACTCAGATTATTGCGTCTCTAGTTTATAGTTGTTAGCATGTAGCTTGAAGCATGTAGCTTCAGTCATGATCCAGCACATGTAACAAGCTGGACAACTTCCTACGGTAGTGCCTACAGTACTGCAGGAATACATGCTGCAAACTCAACTACTCCAGCACAAAGTTAAATAGCTGCACCCAGAGGCAATCAACCCACAGGAATGAAACATGGTGGGTAGGTGTGACATTGTGAGACATGCAAATGATTCAAGTTTCACGCTTGGCCCCGCATGTGACATAAGCAAGGACGGGCCTTATCACCTTTTCACAGTCACGATTTCGGGCATTCAGGGAGCAGTGATCCCCTCCATGAGCCATCCTGTTAGTGCCAGCACCATTGGCAGACGGCTGCACGAAGCAGGACTACATGCACACAGACCGTTACGACGTCTGTCCTTAACACCACGTCACCGTCACCAAAGACTGCAGGTGTCGTGCCAGACTGTCATGGAGTGACTCAGAATGGCAGAAGAGTCCTGCTTTTGTCTTGGTGGAGTCGACCAATGAATCAGTGTGTGGAGGCACCGTGATCAGCTCCAGAGTGAACGGTTTGCTGTTACACGCCACACGTCCAGAAGGTCTGGTGTCACTCCACCTCCACCCCTAACGCACCATCTGCAGGAACTGTGTAAGAATATTCAAGCTGCATGGGATGGATTATCACAGGACACCATTAGGAACCTCTACAACTCTATGCCGAGACGTCTGGCATTGCGGCCCAGCGCCATACTGAGAGACAGACTTCTGTATGTGTAGCTCAATAAATATTGATCATATCAGTCTAAATGTATCATCATTTATTGTTCCTGGTAACCTTTATCTTCCTTCCCAACAGCACTGCAATCCCACACCTCCTTCTGGGTGCAACTGTTCTTTTGAAGATTAAAGTATAATTAGAAAGAAACACAAATATACAGTAAAATTTACTGTAATATGCTTATTTCAATAGTGACAGAAAAATGCTGCATGAATATGAACATAAGACAGTCTGCATTTGTCTTTCCTCCCAATGTATAATGTGCACTGTAGCATTGAAGCCAGATGATGAACACACAACGTTAAACCAAACCAGCGAGTTTAAACTCGAGTCTGTCAGTATTTCAGCAAAGCATATTTGTGCCCAGGAAAGGCAGGAAAACAAACAAGCGCACATGGTAAACACGATTAATTCAGCGATACAGAGCCAGCTGCCGGTGCTTTCTCCACAAATGACACTTTGAGTTCCTATCAGTGGCCTGAGGCCGCGTGCTAAGCAAGCGCAGAGCGACGAGCAGACATGATCAACGTGAGCCCACATCAAACAGCCACAGCTCAGAATACATTCCAAGACACACAGATGTACACCAGAGATTTGGTAGCACACGCTCCCTGACACCGTCTCTGATACTTTCGATAAGTCTCTCATCTTCAGACGCACACAGAGCCTCGTTCGGATCAAAGAACCCAGCGGTGACACGGTAACTAGACGACACTCTGCGGCTGCTCTGGGACCAGCCTGTAACTCTGCAGCCCACCAAGCTTGTTAGTGCTAATCTGACATCAGGATCTGCTCAAACAAACCTGATTTGAACAAAATGAATGACAAGTAAGAGACGCACGGCCAGATCTGACTGTAACTGCAGCAGTAACTGCTGTTCAGCCTTAAAGCCGTAGCTCGGTCAAAACGCTGGAGTACACACATTTCCTCTTACTTCAGGTGGAGATGATCAGCCGAGACATGTTTGGTGTTTGATGTTTGATTCTTTAGTTTCAACCAGCCTGTCATTGTGCAAACTTAATGCACAATCTCAAACAGACTTGCTTAGTAGCAAGCAGGGTATGACCTGATGACCTTTCAAAAGAAGAGCTGCACCCAGAAGGAGGTGTGGGATTGCAGTGCTATTGGGAAGGAAGATAAAGGTTACCAGGAACAATAAATGATGATACATTTAGACTGATATGGACACTATTTATTGAGCTACACATACAGAAGTAGTGTCTCTCAGTATGGCGTCAGTCGGCCATGTTTGCTAACACAACATGCCAGACGTCTGTGCATGGAGTTGTAGAGGTTCCTAATGGTGTCCTGTGATAATCCAGTGGAGTGACACCAGGCCTTCTGGACGTGTGACAACAAACCGTTCATCTTGGCGCCGACCACGGTACCTCCACACACGGATTCGTTGGTCTCTCCACCAAGACAAAAGCGGGACTCGTCACTGAAGATGACCCACTGCCACTCTGAGTCACTTCATGACAGTCTGGCACGACACCAGTGCAGTCTTTGGTGACGTTGACGTGGTGTTAAGGATAGTTGTCGTAACGGTCTGTGTGCATGTAACGGTCTGACTCATGGAGGTGTTCACTACTCGCTGAATGTCCGCAATCGTGGCAGTTGGGTCACGTACAGCATCATTTATATGTCTCACGATGTCAAACTTACCCACCAAGTTTCATTCATGTCGGTTGATTCCTTCTGGGGATACTATTTGTGCAACTTGACGATGAGCGTATTTAGACCAGAGGGCCGCTGCTGCTGTTTTAGGCTTTATACCACACACTTTAGAGAAGCGCATCACATTAAGTGCAGAGCAGGCAGCGTGACCTTCCGTCCACCCTCTGTGACCAGCCCACGTCTTGCTTCGGTATTCTGGAGGAGTGCGCAGTGAGCTCGGAGTGACCACTGAAGCACAGCACACAGTGCGAGGAAGCCAAAGCCGCCTCTATAATCAAACAACTCTGGGGCTCTGTGTGAGAGACAAACTGTTGCTTTCAGAGGCCTAGACAAGATCAATACAGGCCCCTTACATGAGCAGGGCTTGTGTAAAGCCCCCAAGTGCAAAGACCCTCTGATTTCATATGTTACACTGTTGAAGGGAGGTGAGAGGAGAAGTGAGGAGGAAAAGAGGAGGAAATGAAGGGAGATCATAGAGAAAGTTAATTGCCACAAATGACTTTGCAACGGATCTCTGACATACGCGCCTCATTGACATTACATAACATATATACACAGATACACACATGAACATACAGAGTCACATTCGTACTATATATACACACATTAATAATGACCTGGGATATCACAGCTGCAGCCTAGCAACACATGAGTGACCACCTTGAATTCCACAGCAATAGTCTAGCAACATCACAGCAACCCCCTGGGAGAACATGGTAACAGTCTGGCAATGCCTTAGCAACCACCTTGAATTCCATAGCCAAGCAACATCATGGCGACCACCTGGGACAGCCTAGCAACACCTCAGTGAGTACCTTGGATTCCTTAGCAATAGCCACGCAATATCATAGCAACCACCTGAGCAATGGCCTAGCAACATCTTAGCAATCGCCTGGAAGAAACTTGGCAACAGTCTAGCAATGCCTTAGAAACCATACTGGCTAAGCCATAGCTTAGTAGCATCGTAGCGACCACCGAAGATAACACAACAATAGCCTAGCAACAACTTAGCAACCACCTGAAATTTCAAAGCGACAGTCTAGCAACATTTTAGCAACCGCCTGGAATTTCAAAGCAACAGCCTAGCAACACCTTAGCAACCACCTGGAATTTTAAAGCAACAGCCTAGCATCACCTTAGCACCCCTCCTGGGATTCCAAAGTGACAGCCTAGCCACACCTTAGCAACCACCTGGGATAACATAGCAACAGCCCTGCAGCACCTTAGCAACCACATGGGACACCATAGCAATGCATTCCATACAGTTCTGACTCAACAGTGATGGAAAAAAAACATCCGCCAATCATTTGGGTGTCAGGATCATTTGGTAGGACAGTAATGCCACATTTACTTCCCGACAACTTTAAGGATTGGGGTTTAGACACTGTAAGGCTCAGTAACGTGGTCAAGCTCTACAGAAGACCATGCATCATCTGAGTGGACATATGGTCAAAGACATTCTGTTCTGAATGCTGTTACAGGGACGACTCCATGGAGGTGGTCTGGAAAATCCTTATGTTCTACTGATCAATGGATAACCAAACATGATACCGTGACCTTCATTCCTGAAAAGCTGCTTCTTTACCAGACAGTCCCAACCCGGGTTCCAGTAATCTGCAACAAGCAATCCCACTTCCTGTTCTCCTCCTGCTAAACTAGACCTGACTAAACTGGACCCGATTCTGGTGTTAATGTACTGTAAAACCAGGCATGACTTTGAAAGGGGAGGCGATGCCTAAACGCCCTTTCAATTCCTAGAAAGTTTTCTCTCTACCCGGCAGCGGATCAGGCCACAGGCAGTAAACAGGACCAGTATAAACTTGGGCAGTGTTTTTGAGGTGCAGTGGTTCAGGACGCCACTTTAGTTTTGCCATTGCATTGAATGGCACTCCTCTAAGTGACTCCTTACTGCTGGAGAGCACTCACATTCCTATAACTCTGACCTTTCAACCGCTCACCTCAGGGGTGCAGAGTAAGAAATGTGTACGCAGTGAGTTCAATTAGCTCAGAAACTGCAATGAATGCAATGAAATCGGCCAATGCAGCAAACAGGGGAATGACAGACGCTTATCAGTGTTCGGAGAACACAGTCGAGTTGGGTCTCGACTTTGACCAACACTGGGGAAAGACATGATACGTACACCCACCGGCCACTTCATTAGGTGCGCCTCCTTGTATCTACACTCATTGTCCAGTGACACTGACGTGGTGGTGGTGTGTTAGTGTGTGCTGGTGTGAGTGGATCAGACACAGCAGTGCTGCTGGAGTGTTTAAACACTGTGTCCACTCACTGTCCACTCTATTAGACACTCCTACCTTGCTGGTCCACCTTGTAGATGTACAGTCAGAGACGATAGCTCATCTGCTGCTGCACAGTGCAGTGTTGGTCATCCTATAACCCTTCATCAGTGGTCACAGGACGCTGCCCACAGGACGCTGCCCACAGGATGCTGTTCTCAGTCCAGCAGTGACCCTGGGGTGTTCAGCAGCACTGCTGTGTCTGACCCACAAACACCAGCACAACACACACTAACACACCACCACGTCAGTGTCACTGCAGTGCTGAGAAAGATCCACCACTCCCTGCTCTGTGGTGGTCTTGTGGGGGTCCTGACCATTGAAGAACAGGGTAAAAATGGGTGTAGACACAAGGGTGGTGGTATCTAATGACGTGCTCAGTGAGTGCACTCTTAGATAGGCCCTGCCTTTTATTTCTATTCAGCTTCTGTATCTTCTCTACACAGTAGAAGAACTTGAACTTGGGGAAAGTTCCAGCACTCTCTGATCTGCTCAGCAACAAGACACACCACCGCGCGCACTCTGAAGGGTTGCTGTGTACGTGGACCCTGCTACAGATTTCTGCTGGTTTCCGCAAGTTTGGCTGCCCAGGCCTGCGTTCCCTCATAACGGGTGTCTGATTTCAGCTGGCCGGAGCCCGGCATGTTCTAGGCCTGACGGATCGTCTGACAGATGGCCTGGGCAGAAAAATGCCCGGCTCCCCGTTTCTTTTTTATTATTTTCAGGCATCCGACTCCGAACTGGCCAGGCCGCAGCAGCATACCTCAGAAATCTCTACAATACCTCAGGCCTGCCCTGCTTCAGATTCCACACGGCCTACAGTGGCCCCAGCGCACACGTTTAGAATGCAGACCGTTTTGTTACTTTAGGAGCCCCGAGACTGGCATAACGTCTTTTATGGCACGGATTTGGTTCCAATTTATGAGCAGACCTGGGGCTTGGGGTGTAATTGAAAATGGAAGCAGCGTTGAAAAATGCTGTGTATAAAGTGGGAGCATTTCTCCCTCCGTCCCACTCGTCATCTAAATTGCTCTATCAGCGTAAATGAAATGGAATCGAGCCGGACCATGCCACCATCACTCAACTCCAAACCGCCCTGATGTGATCGGATCTCCAGAATCACTCCACAGTAGAATACACGAGCGTTAACAAGGACACATGCACGCGTAAAAGTCTGGAATCACTTGGCATATTCATAACTGCTGTTGAATACCGTAAGCCAGAGACCCGAATGCATCTTAAGATGTTGTCTTAATATTGAGAACATAAACAAGTGACTTTAGATGGCAGTGTACAGTACAGTACAAGAGCCAGAGGTCTGCATATGTAATATCCAGCCATTATTTATTGTCCAACTAAAAGTCAGAGGTCAAAAGATGTATTGTCCAGCCATTAAAGGTGCAGTGTGTAAGAATTACGGGGTGGTCTATTTTCATTTCTTTTCATTAGTGTATGATTATCTGTAAATACAAATTGCTGAGTTTGCCAAACAGCACATGGCAGACTGCCCAAACTCATGGAAGAAGGTTCTCTAGTCAGATGAGACTAAAAGTGAACTCTCTGGCCATTATAGGAAACTCAGTATGGTGCAAACCCAGCTCTGCTCATCACTTCTCACCGAGAACTCAGTGAAGCATGGTGGTGGCAGCATCATGCTGTGGGGATGCTTTTCATTGGAAGGGGCTGGAAAACCGGTCAGGACTGAAGTAAGAAGATGGACGGCAGTAAATACCAGGCAAAGCTTCAGGAAACCAGTTTCAGTGCGCCAGAGATTCAAGGCTGAACAAAACCTTGTAGGTCCACAATGATGACTTTACAGGAAAGAGGAAAACATTACTTTTAACGTATGTCAGTTTAAGCAGATGTCAGTGTAACCAGACCTGTTTCCAAGTAAATTCGGGGCATTTCATTTGGCCCTTGATCATCATGAAAGGTAGACTAAATTTGGAGACAGACTAAAACTTTCGGGGCATAATAGGAAACACTATGAGTGGTGCAAACTGAGAACATCATTCCCTCAGTGAAGCATGGTGGTGGCAGCATCATGCTGTGAGGATGCTTTTCATTGGAAGGGGCTGGAAAACCGGGCAGGACTGAGGTAAAAAGATGGACGGCAGTAAATACCAGGCAAAGCTTCAGGAAAACCAGTTTCAGTGTGCAGTGTGTTCAGTATGTCCTAAATGATGACTTTATGGGAAAGGTACATTACACACACTGACTTACATTCCTTTTAATGTAAGTCAACGTAACCAGACCTGGTCAATTTGGTCGGTTCCTCATGACATTTAGACATAATAATAATGTAATAATAATTAATAATAACAACAACTATTATTATTATTATTATACACTACTAGTACTAATTATTAATTAATTAACTTATAATTTAAAGGGACAAGCATTTCCATGTTATGTTCAAAAAATGAAAAATGACAGACACAAGATTTTGTTCCTAGAGCAGTAATATGCAAAATAATAGTCTATTATTGACATTATATTATTTCCAGACTTTTGAACAGTGTTATGTATTTAAGTCTGTCCCACCACATGTGTTTTTCAGCTTTGCTGATCAGTGCAGGACACACACGCACACACAGTTGCACACAGCAGCTTTCAGTCTTCATTAGAGCAGTATAAATATGTCAGCACTCTGGCACACCTGTGCATTGCAGAGAGTGTGTGGAGAACAGTGACAGGCTGAGAGCTGGACCTGATGCCTGTCAACTGCACGTCCATGCTGCTCATCACACACTCAGCCAGCAGACCATGTGAGAGGAAAGACACAGGACACAAGCCAAAGCGTCCAAAGAGAAAGCAGGGAATGGTGACAGGAATGGAGTTAAGCGAGAGAGGAACGGAAGTGTGGTCTTCTGAGGAAACACAAACAAAGCATCAGTGAACTCTGGAGCTGATTAAATGTCCTTCTCACTTAAAGAGCTCATATCGCTCACCACACAGGAAAACCAAGCTGGTTGGAATTAGCTGTTTTTGTGATGTCACAATAATCACAAGCCTCAAGATCAGCTTCGACCATTCACGGTGTTAAAGGGTGAAGGATGTGTTTGATTCGGGACTGCCTTACATCCCTCTGCATCCGCCTTCTCTTCAACTCCCTCCTTCGCTGATTCATAATACTGCTGTTGGCACAAAACCTTTTTTAGCTGCACCCAGAAGGAATCAACCGACAGGAATGAAACTTGGTGGGTAGGTTTGACATCGTGAGACATGCACATGATTCAAGTTTCACGCTAGGCCGCGCATGTGACATAAGCAAGGACAGACCTTATCGCTGTACCTGACTCACTGTATAAGGTCGTCCTGTTGTGAGTGCCTTCCATTCTGACTTGTGCTGTTGTGTTGGTAGCGTCCTTTCCAAGTGAAGCATACCTTGGAGAAGAGTCTGAAAGCAAGTTGAGCAGTTGGAAAGGTTGGACGAGGGGTCGCATCCTAGGTCTCTGGGAAGCGGGATGGTCTTACCGACGTACTGCGCGCCTCACCAGTCGTGCAGTTACTACCCTAGCATGCTATTGGCGGCAGAGGACAGAAGAGGGCATGCGCCAGCGACGTGAAGGACCTGGGAGACCTACACGAACCACGGAGAGACAGCGCTAGTGACCCAACAGCCACAATTGTGGACACTTCAGCGAGCAGTGACGTCCTCCATGAGTCATCCTGTTAGTGCCAGCACCATTGGCAGACGGCTGCATGACGCAGGACTACATGCACACAGACTGTTAAGATGACTGGTAACCTTTATTCTCCTGCCATACAGCACTGCAAGCCCACTCTTACTTCTGGCTGCTGGGTAACTACTCTATTGACAACGAATGTAATTTGGAATTATACGGATGTTGTCCTTTACGTGCACATTTCTTGAGGAATGGTTTCTTGAGGAAAGAAATGGCCCAAAATGGCTTGCAAAAAAAGTCTGGTTCCATTGACCTCCATTAAGACCGCAGTAGGCTTTTCCCCCATCCTGCAAAGTCAGTATTTTGGATAGTATTTGAGGATCGGTTCTGACAGCGGCGATACATAAGAAACGTGCATATCCAACGTGATACGGTCACCACTATGCTGACGTGCAGTCGGTCTTATTGTATATTTTTCCAGCTATTGTCTGAAAAGGAAAGGCTTTTGTCCCTATTCTTTATTGTATATATGTTGGAGGGCCCAGAGGGAGTTTGCACTTTTCACACTGAGCCAAAACAAGAGCATGATGGATGTTACACATTCTTGACACAGAGCAGCTTTCCCCCCACACAATACCTCAGGCTATAAATGTGAAATAGCTTTAAAACGTGTCGGATAATAATCCATAACGTAAACTAGGGCTGCGTGATATGCGCATAAAATCTGATATACAGTAAAGTTGTTGGAAATATGAGAAATGATATACTATAACAAAAATATATAATACAGTATAATATGCTACATAATGATAAATGACTGGTGTCAGAACAAATCTCCTGTTTTGTTGTTTTTTAGTTTCTGACATCGTTTGAAACTGCCTGTTGCCCTTTAAATTGGGGTAAACTTCATGATGACT
Organism: Semaprochilodus insignis; assembly: GCA_034552555.1. Lineage (NCBI taxonomy): Eukaryota > Metazoa > Chordata > Actinopteri > Characiformes > Prochilodontidae > Semaprochilodus > Semaprochilodus insignis. Next base: position 2,662,185 of record CM067475.1, read on the forward strand.
GGATCAAAAGAAATGACTCAAAACAATCCAGTTCCGTTGACTTACACTGAAAGTAAAGTATGTTTTCTTTTGTCTTATACCGATACCAATACCAATACCAATTCCAAAACCGATACCGATACAATACTGATACCAATACCAATATCGATACCAATACCAGTACCGATACCAATATCGATACAATACTGATACCAATATTGAATCCAATACCAACACTGATACAATACCAATACCAATACTGATACCAATACCAATAGAGATACCAATACCAATGCCGATACAATACTGATAGCAATGCCGATACCAATACCAATTCCAAAACCGATACTGATATCAATACCGATACAGATATGATACCAACACAGACATACCAATACCAATACAGATATCAATGCAGATACCGATACCAATACTGATACCAATACCGATACCAATACCAATATCAATACCTATATGAATACCGATACCTATACCGATTCTTTTACAGATACTTTAAAAGTGAAAGTGAAACTCGGACATTGGAGATATGGAGAAATATCATACTGTGGTACATCAAGAGTATATGTGCTATATCAGGATATGTACTGGTTCAGACTCTCATCAGTTGGAGCTGTTAAGTGTAAGACTGTAGAGTCTTTAAGATCACCAACTACATCCATTCAGATGGGTGTCCCTAAACTTTTGACTGGTATTGTACATTGTCTGAGCTCCTTTCCTCTGTTTAGACCACACTGGACAGGACTGTTCTCCAAGCTGAGTGGCAGACTGTGTCCATATAGAGTAGTCCCGTTAACAGACCCAAAATACAGTAGAATCAGTGCAACAGCAAAGAGTTGAAGGGGAATGAGGAACAGAAAAGGAGAACTGGGATAGCTTTAAAGCCGTTTCACCAACCATTATTCATGTAGGCTAAAGAAGGTACAATGTGTGTATCAGAACCTAAACAGCAAAGCCTGGTTGACTAATGGATAAGACCTCCGCCCATTTACTTCAGCTGCTTAACTCCAGCAAGATGGAATTCAGAGGGTCGGAATGTCGGAAAGTTTTATTACAGTGCATAGTTCTGGCCGGGTCTGGGAACACTTGCAACCAAAACGAGAACTACTGCCTGACTGTCTGATCACAAGTGCTCTTTAGACAAATCAGAGCAGTGTTGAGATTAGTGTTAGGATTAGTGTTGAGCACCAGTGTTAACTCTTGCTTTGCTTCTATTTATATCACTTCTGCTTTTGTTTGCTGCTCAGTGGGGTTTCTTGCCAAGAGCGGACGGCAACGGTGGCGGTCGCTCGCCAAGAGCTTCAGCCATCGTTGTGTCTACTGCTCCTTTCATTGGCTACCTGCTCTTAAATGATCTAACCGGGAGCAAAAGCTTCAACATGACTGATAAGAGGTTAGAATGCGCCGTCGGGGCCGCAGTGCTTCTTCTTCATCCTCTCATGTTGGACTGATTCCACTCCTGCAGCGCTACAGTGACTCACTATCACCTCTTCAGGTACAAAGCGGTATTACCGGACAGGACAGACTGGGGCTAGCTGGTTAGCATGCTAACTTCAAATGTCTTTGAGATACCACTAAAACTTTTATTTCTTTATATTCTGTTGATAGCTTCAGTTCATTTTTACATATTGCTCCTTTAATATGTCAATAGTTTTACATACTGCTCCTTTAACAATGCCATGTCAATAGATCACCCATATGTTCTATTGCAATGCAAGTATATTGCAATCACAATTCATTCATTCATTCATTTATTCATTCATCCATCTTCTGAGCCGCTTATCTATCTGGGTGACACGGGGTGCTGGAAACACCTTAGACAGGCTGCAGTCCCAACATATGAAGTAATATGATGTGCTATTGTGTACTGAACAGCCAGACAAGACAAAGGTGTTCATTAACCACACAGATAATCATGTACCACATACAGTTTGGTATTAAGGCTCACGCAGCTTGCTATGTTTATGCACCCTGACTGGTCTTACTGCTTCTTCTTCAGACGGCTGAACCATATCAGACACGACTCCTATCCCTCTCTAAAGAAAAACACATGATGGAGAGACTCGGAGGAACCGGGTTGAGTGTGTGTGTGTGTGTGTGTGTGTGCACGTTAAAGGTCCTCCTTTCATCTCCTACAGCTCAGTATATCTCTCCCTGTCTCCCTGTCTCGCCAGCCCCACACCTCACTCCACCCCACCCCACCCTGTCTCTCTCACACAAGAGTGAGTGTGCCCAGTAGCTCAGTCCAATGAAGGTCAGAACTGTGAGAGTGTGAGTGTGTGAATGAGGGAGTGGCAGAGGATGACATCATTACTACTCCAGTGCTGTCGAGCTGATCAATAGACAAGCGGCTGTGGGCGGAGCCATGAGATCATCTTCTCAGCCAGAACCTGATGACTAAAGTCTGCCACAGTGTCTGTGTGTGTGTGTGTGTGTGTGTGTTTGTTTTCCTACCTTATCGGGACATTCAGGGAAAAGGCAGGTCTAACCTACATAGTCAAGGTCGATGGAATGCTCCTGACCCTATAGAGACTTTACATAAAGCTTTTTCTTGTTTCCAAAGCTAAAACCTGTTTCTGTTTGGTTATTGAAGTGAAAGGGGAACTCCACTAATTGTTCAAATTTCCTGCAGAATTAAAAGTTTAAGTAAGCAAAGTTATTAATCAGAGTGGTTTGATGTGAAAGTGCACTCAGTGGTGATGAATGGAACCAGAGGCCCACCTCTAAAAGCGCCCTCGCTGCACATATGCGGGCTGATCTCCGAGACATTGCTTTATGTTCTGGCCTAAAACGTATTTTACTCACTTTATTTGAATCCATTCATGGCCGAGGGGTGCATGAAAGGTGCTGTAAGGCAAAGCTGTCTCCAAAGAAAACGGTTCCACTATTTTAGCATCATTAACATTACATACAAAAACTTGTGCAGGCAGACACGTGACTCTGGATAAGCTCTACCTCTACACTCCATCTAAGAACTACAGCAAAGGATACTTCAGAGATTGGTCAGGAAACTGTGACCATGTCTTGTGATAACATCATGTGATATACATCATGTGGTGAAAAGTATGTGGACATCTGACCATCACACCTCTATGAGCTTGTGTGACACTCATTCATTCATCTGCTGCTCTGCTTATCCTTCTGGTTCACGGGGGATGATGGACCCTATCTCAGCACTCACTGGGCAGAAGGCAGGAAACAGCCTGGACAGGCCACCAGTCCATCACAGGGTAGAAACACAGACATACACACACGCTTACACCTAGAGGGGCAATTTAGCATCTCGAGTTCAGCTGACTGCATGTATTTGGACTGTGGGAGGAAACAGGAGAACCTGGAGGAAACCTGCACAGACACCGGAGAACATGAAAACTCCACACAGAAAGGACCCCGGAAACCTGGACCCAGACCCTTCTTGCCATGAGGCTGTGAAGCAACGGTGCTACCCACTGCACCACTGTGCCGTCCTGCTTGTTGGACGTCCCGTTCCAAAACATGGGGAATAACATTACTGTGGAGAACTCTGAGACAACCCTTCCTTTCAACTGAAATGGGCATTACGTACGAGTTATGCATTTTTCAGGAGATATTTGATGATATTAGATATAACATGAAATATACTTGCATCAAGGAGGAGAAACATAAAAAATAAATGAAAAAAGCTGTCCAAAAGAAAAATAAATATATTGCAAAAACATATTAGAAGAAAATGGGGCTGTGCAAGAACCTGGTAGACTTGACCGAAGCAGTCACCATCAAACAAACAGTACAGCTTTTAGTTTGACAGGAGGTCAAGTGAGAACACTGTGGGTCTGAAAGGAAGTGTAGCGCTGGGGAAGCCAAAGCTAACCAGAACAAAACTAAGTAAACCTGGATTGGAGAACTGAGCGGTTTCATGGACTGAGTTGTAATTGGGACTACTTGGATGGTGAGAAGCAGAAAATGCAACCAACTTCTAAGACTGAACTTCAGAGGTACAGAAAAACAGCCCAACAGATTCCTTTGACACATTGAACGCTCAAAAAGGTACATTATACTTCTGTATTATTCTGTTTAAAAGGTTTTCCGGTTTCTTTTCTGGATGCTGAATGAATAACTTAATGGTCATTACGACTGAAAACTATAATGCCGCTTTAGTGTTAGTGTCATATTAGTCTCTGACCTTTGCATAATACTCTATATACGACCTTGTGTCCTGAAACTGTATAGAAACAAGTTTGTGTGTGTGTGTGTGTGTGTGTGTGTGTGTGTGTGTGTATATGTACAAGACAGCCAGGGAAATTCCATTAGGGAGAAGAACAATCAAATACGCTCTGTGTCCGACACACACGCTAATCCAACCTGCAGCAGGATGGTAGTCTTTTCTCCTCTTCATTTATCTTCTGCCTTGTGCCAAGCAGTGAGTCAGCTCTGCTTTTAATGATGAAAAACGACTTTACACAGCCATTCATGTGCTGAGGGATGCTACCCATTTCCTCCGCAACATTAGAGCTCATTCACTCCCTCGCTCGCCGCAATGAGCAACATCACCATCCCGAAAAGACACTGTTTACATTTACAGCGAGCCTCAATGATGCTGCAACTTACTCTGTCAAAGCGCTACCCATCATGGTGACACTTGGGGCCCACACAATATATCGACTGCTAATGGTTATCGGAATATCGGAATACTGCCTGAATCACAGGAGGATGTGATATGCAAATGAGCTGCTAGTATTTTTAGTATCTCAGACATCATCAGTCAACTTCGTGATAACGTGATATGCACTGTGTGATGTAAAGCATGCAGACATCTGATCATCGCACCTATATGAGCTTGTCAGACATCCCATTTCAAAACCATGGAAGGCTTTCCACAACACTGTGGAAACAGTGTCTGCGGACATTCCAGGTTACCCCAAAGGTCACTGGACATCGGAGTTCCTCCACACCAAACTCTTTATGGAGCTGGCTTAGTGCACAGAGACACAGTCATGCTGGAACAGGAGAGGATTCTTCCCAAATGAAAGCTTTATCGCACGTTCTGCCAGGAAGACTCCAATGCTACATCATTCATTCATTCACTACTCTAGGCAATCGCAATGCGCCACCTGTCTTCACAAGGATTCAACTTACGTTCACGTTTTGCCGCTTTCAGGTGCTGACATTTTCTACGTTCTCCTCCTTCCAGAAAGTCAAACGTGATTCATCCCCCCAGAGAACAAGTTTCCACTGCTCCCGAGTCCAGTGGCAGTGTGCTTTACACCAGCCACTCCAGCCAACGTATATAGTGATGGCTTATAGTGATCTCAGGTTCGGAAAACCCATTTCCTGAAGCTCCCGATGCACAGTTCATGGACTGATGTTCCTTCCAGAGGTAGCCTGGAGGACTTTTGCACACCACGCTGTGAGTATACATGATCTACCACTTGCTGCTTCTCGGAGCTACCAGTTCACAATAACAGCACTCACAGTTGACCGGGGCAGATCTAGCAGGGCAGCAATCTGGCATACTGACAGTGCAGCATTTAAAGCCACTCGGCTCTTCAGTACGACCCCCCTCTCCTGCCAGTGTTTGTCCACTGTGCTTGATTTTATACACCTGTTAGCAATGGGTGTGGCTAAAACACCTCGACAATTAGGAGTGTCCACATACTTTTGTCCACATAATGCAGGTTTTAGAGGCTTCAGACGTGTGGTTCCTATCACCACCACTCCGAATGATTATGATTCAGCAAGAACAGGGCATTTCGCATCAAACCGCGGAAAAACTACACTCACACTGCAAACGTAATATGCAGCCTTGCGACTGTAAGATGGTATTATGCATCACATTATGCTGCCCTGTTTGCAAACTGGAGCTAACTCAGCACATAAATCATAGCAAGGTCAGTCTAGTCACTGGCAATCTCAAAGCACGTCATTCAATCGCCAATTACCATTCAATCCCTCCTCTCTGTTCCTCTACAACGCAAAGGTGAAACAGGAGGTGAACTAGAGGATACCTCATACTCACTAGGACACACATGCACACTTACTTTCTCTCTCCCTCCCTCTTCCCTTCTCCCTCTCTCCCTCCCTCTCCTTCTTTCCAAAGCCTAAATATCTATCTAAAGCTCTTCCACCCACTCAGGGCAGGTGAACTGGATGGGTGTCAGCTCCATTCTGGCCTGGACTGTGGCCTCTCCCTCTCCCCCCTCTTTGTGCCTCCTGAGCAGGCTGATGCAGAGATAGCGAGCGTCCTCGCTTAATTTCTCCTGCCTCTGCTAACGTATCGGCCAGGACAAAAGCGGCAGTAAGCAGATAGCGCTAGCTCTCTCGAGTTACCGCACTGTACTCAAACAACCTCCCTCGCTCTCTCTGTCGGGCTCACACATACTGAGGGCCTCACGGGGTTCAGCTCCTGTTCTAGTCTGGCTTGACTGACACCATTGTACACCAATCATACAAACCTATTCACGCAGCGGGTGTACGTTACGATCCGGCATTGTTATGAAGCGCCTCTTTTCTTTCCAGCAGGTCAAGGATCAGCTTACTGCCCGTTGCAGCCTCAGAGCTCCTGTGAAAGCAGCCTCAAAACGCCAAGCGGGGGTCCTCAGGTGGTCGGGTTTACAAGGGGGGGAGGGGTGGTTAACATTACAAATGGTTGGAATGGATAACATATGTCCAAGTAGACTGGACGTGGATAGCACAGGGACCGAAAAAGACGGCCAGCCAGCCAGCCAGGCACGGATGAAAAAAAAGGGAGTGCGCACACACACACAGAAACAGAAGGAGACAGAAAGAGAAAAGAGCCGCATTGCCCAGATCTTCAAAGCCCCCGAGGAGCCCGAAGAGTCTCCTGAAAGCGCGCGTGGGACTGCTATTCCCCTGGACCCCCTGCTGCGAAACAAGCCGGAAAAACAGACAGTGCTGGCTTTCTGCTTGCAGGAAAAGAAGAAGAAGAAGAAGAAGAAGAAGAAGAAGAAAAAAAAGTCCTGCAATATGAAAGGCTTCCATTTATAATTGATGCCGTGCGAGGGAAAGGAAAAGATGATAAATATTCAGCACCTACACATAGTTTGAATATCTTAGAGATATTAAAGGAGCGTGGTTTTTTACTCTACTGTTCACACACAGTTGGCATGGGTGAATACTGCATTCCCTACTTTGCACAGGCAGATGGCGCTGTTCCTCAGCTGACACCGGCCCTCTGAACAACATTGAGGGGTCGGTGGGAAAATCCAGCCAGCTAATGAGTGCAAGGCTGGTCTGAGGTCAGCAGGTACAAGTCTTAGTGCACGTTCTGCATCGTACCACACTACTTTAGTACTTCAGTTCACAGCAAAACATGCACAGAGAAACATGCACTTTCATAACCCCAAGAAGGAGGACATCCCACCCCCAAAAGGAGGACATCATAAGGGGGGAGGGTCGGTCATGATACTAGAACAGAATTAAAATCATAACCTAACCTACATAACACATACATGATTGTTTTAGTCACTTAATTGGGTGGAATGGATGACTTCATGAGTCAGATGGGAGCTTATGAATCGACTAGCATTTAACTAGCAGGAGTAGCATAGCCGGTACGCGAGTCATGATGTCACATGACCTTGTTAAACCAATGAAACGCAAGGCAAGTCTTTTGAGACGGACGTGAGCCGATGGCACACATAATATTGTTGGCGGGTGAACATTTTAAATAGTTCCTCCCGAAAAGAGGACTAATAGGCGTCCGTCCAGGTCCGGACGGAGAACTGGGAATTTGGAAAACCGGACTGTCTGGCCTAAAACCGTTCGTGTGACCACCCTACCTGCTGCAAGGCACACTGGCACTATAACAGAGGCCCTGGGTTACTGGGCTCGCTGAACAGCCCGATAAGGTCACAGCACTTCACCAAGGGAGACCACCTGGCATGTGATGTCGTGACAACTGGGCTGTCTGTCATAGAGGACTCACTATAAACACAATCTTGGTCCTTTTAGGTCTGAAGCAAAAGCTGAGAGATGCTCACCGAGGACACGCTTACGTTGTGACATCACCACTGGCATGCTAAGTTGCCTAGAAACACAGTCAGCATAAAGTACTGGTGGCATGGTTACAGAGAGCCAGGTTGTTTTGCCGTGGTCTGGTGCAAGTAGACAGAAAATAGAATTAAGGAGCTGGAGCTACCTCGCTGCACAAACAAATACTCCGCATAAATATGCAGAGGTGGCGTGACAGGCCGACACATGCTAAACGGCTGGACACAATACTGGACGGTTAAACCACAAGTGAAGTTAGCAAACAGACTGTGAGTAATGAGGGACAGCCTAACACTAACACTTAACAGCTACAATACACAATACACATGGCAGGTCAATGATATGCCTCATGCTGGGCCTGCAAAGATGGAACAATCGCTGACTGGATAAGGATTCCTTACTGATAGCACAAAGTCTGACTGGTGCTGGAGTCAAACCTGCTCTGTGGGGTGTGTGTGTGCGTGTGTGTGTGTGGCTATTAGCATGTTAGTCTGTTCTGGTTTAGTAGCACAGCAGATGGAAAGGGAAGCCATGACCGGTAGGGACAAACCGATACCGCACTTTCCTTCTGATAACGATGCCCATACCGTTGTTGTTTGTCTGATATGTACCTGTTCCCTTGCACTACATCTCTGAGCGTCACACTCTGCTAGAGTACAGTAAATATCACAGTCATTTGCGCTGTCAGTAGCAGCACCTTTGGTGGTTTTTCAGGGTTGGTTGAAGCAGCGAGGCCTTGCTGCCAAGTGATACAACTGACTGGTGGAGGTGCATCCTAGACAGGCTTAGCTAAGAGGCTGCTGTGGTAGGTAAAGGCTAAACCAAGACTTAAGGCTAGAGATTCTAAGGTTAGAACATTAACTCAGACTGTAGGAGCTACACTGCGGCACTGCTTGTCATTCTTCATCCCCGACGAGCTCTTAAGATCTGTCTACTGGACCACATGTACGTGTCAGTGTGAAATTGGTTTGTGGTGTTGGTCATTGGTATAGATATTCCCATTGAACACTGGTGACCAATGAAACATGACCAATGTGTGTGTGTGTGTGTGTGTGTGTGTGTGTGTGTGTGTCATTGGTCACCAGTGTTCAGTGTTCAATATATATATATACACCCATTATCAATATATATATATATATATATATATATATATATATATATATATATATATATATATA
>CM067475.1:2685507-2697636 GCA_034552555.1 Semaprochilodus insignis
GGTTATACCAGTATAGTACACCACTATACTATGCCCATCAATACACCATTACACTACATTATGATATCATGACATTATACCACTATACTACACATTTGTACCAATCAGTACAGAGGCAGAAATACAGACACAAACACACACATACACACACAAACACACACACATACATAAATATATACAAATATTTGTGTATGTGTGTATATACAAAGACATTACATACAGTATATAGACAGAGAGAAAGATAAACAGGACATGTAGTAAACATTACCCATAAAAAGATGGATGGATGGATAGATAGATAGATAGATGGATAGATAGATAGACAGACAGACAGACAGATAGACAGACAGACAGACAGACAGATAGATAGATAGATAGATAGATAGATAGATAGATAGATAGATAGATAGATAGAAGTGCGGTGAGAATACGGTGAGAGTATATTCTGGCTCTGTGGTCTGCACTGGCTCTCAGCAGAGACGCACTGTCCAGACGGGTGCTCCAGTGTTCTACTTCAGTTCTACCTGTGGCCAGCCACTGCTGCCAAACACCAGTCCAGCACTTACATCACAGCACCTTTAACACCATCTCCACACTGAACACCCAGCCAGCGAGATTCACTCACAATCTGAAACCTTGGCAACACAGAGTGGAGCCCACGCTGATGATGTCACTCTCCAGTACCATGCCCTCAATCAAGTCACAGTTATAAAACAGTCCTGATGGTCAAACGCATGAATGTAGTGATGAAAGCCGGGGGGAGGTGGGCTCTCACTGGACCCATTAATAACAATAATTAAACCCAGAAATGGGAGGAATGAATGTTTGCGCTGGTCACAAACATACAATTTGTCTACTAAAATGGCACAAAAGGTCAGAAGCACTTCCACCCTTCTGCTCTTTAAAAGCCTGCACACAGGCAACCAAGCACACTCACGCACACGTACTCACGACCAAAGTATATCTTGTCATTGGTGTGAAAAGAAAGCCATGTGACCAGCAGCATCTGAGAAGAGACAGACTTGTGGATCTTCCATCAGCTTGAAGTAGAAAGCTGAAAGACCACTTACATTACAACAAACCGTAATGGCAGCACCGGTGACTGTGCACATATGACCATACACATCACTGTAAAGCCTGTCTCAACGGCGTTTCCATCCATCTATAGAACCATATCTCTGCTCTTTCACCTCGCATATGCAAAAAGGAAGCAAACCAAATGACTGCTCACTTGTGTCTGAGACTCGGTTTCGCGGGGGCAGCTGTAAAGGTCCTTTTGTCCTTTCAGGCAAATGCGGTCAGCCGGGAGGTCACTAGGGTCACTGTAGTAGTTACGATGAGGCCACAGCACCTATACAGAGAAAGAACAGGTCTGTGTTAATATTAGTCCTAGCCAGCTAGACACAGGATCCCACTGTTTAAACACTGTAAAAATGATATATGGCAATTAAATTATCTTATTTGTAGTTGATATATTTTATATTTCTTATTTTATGCATGCTGTACGCTTGTTATTTTTGATTATATGACATCTTTCTAGATGTTCTGACTTTCTTAAGACAAATTTTCTACCTATATTGGCAATGTAGTGAAATAATCTGGATAAATAATCTTACAACTGGTTTACAACAATCTGAAAATGAGAATTTTAAGATATATCGCCTAGATATAAGATCATTTTACTTGCCCAGATATCATTTTTTTGCAGTGCAGTAATTACCAACACTATTGTTATGTATTGGTATATTATTATGCTTACTTGTACTGACAGATGTTTGTCTGCTCACTCATCCCGTTTTGATCAGACATCCGTTTTTCATACAATGATCATACTGATGACTTAACGACTGATTTTACCCCATAGGAATGAATAGGGGCAACGCTTGTGCACCAGCTTAAATCACCATTAACAACACCCAATTAACTATATAGGATATCATAGCAGCCACCCGGGACACCATAACAACCACCTAGCAAGCTGCATGATCACTGCATTTTCTGCAAGACATACACTTTTATACAGCGTCCCGACTTTTTTGGAATCAGGGTTTTATTGTACATAACCTAAACAATAAAAGCACAATATATTATACATGTTATCCACAGACTGTTGCATCAGTATGCAGTGAACAGTTTTGTGTGTATGGGAAGATGAGTTGGATGGGCACGCTGATGAATGGAGTCAGGAAAGTTTTAGTTCCTGCCTTCCACCCAATGACCACTGGGATAGGCTCCAGCCCCCAGCATCCCCCGCGACCCAGAAGGATGACTGAATTTACATTTATGGCATTTAGCTGAGGCTCTTATCCAGAGCGACTTACAAGGTTAATCATATTACAGGTAGGCCAATGTAGTGTTAGGAGTCTTGCCCAAGGACTCTTATTGGTGTAGCACAACACAGTCACCCAGACCGGGATTCAAACCCCAGTCTCCCACGTGTGGTGGCTCCCTGGTGGGTAGTGGTGTTACCCGCTGAGCTACACCAACCATTATAGCCTGATACCAGTATAATTCTGATATCATTGTGTATCACTAGCATGAACGACTTTCATGGTTAAACTAGGCTCAGAAGTAACTGGACACGCTAACCCACTCGTTAACCCAACAGCAGATCCAGTGTACCACTGCGTTCTTCACTTTGCTAGAGTTACTGTTTCCCATGCAAAACTGATTTGCCATCTTCCTCCTCTCACATGCCCCCACCTCGATTCCTACAGTGCAGCACAGAGAGTGCGAAGAAGCCTCCACCTTGTTTCTACTGAGAGACTGAGACATGACTTCAGAGCAGCAGATCCATTATGTATACACACACTGACAGGTAGGGTTCCTCTATAACGCCCAGCCTGAGATTCTGAGTGTGACATGCTTGTACGTAGCCAAGAGAGTACAGCGTACTCACATACCAGGAGGGAGGGGGACAGGGGGAGAGAGAGAGAGAGAGAGAGAGAGTGAGAGAGAACCAGAGAGAGTGGAATAGGAAAAGAGAAGGTGCTGGGGAGGGGGGCACTAGTAGGCGATCTCGGCATGTTACACAATTCACATTGTATAACAGTGTGGGCGTCACCCACCATCTGCACAGCAGCAGCCCCTGCGCCCCACACCTCACTCTGATGTATATTTAGATCCATCCGCGGCGACGACACAAATAGCTGCATCCCTTCGGGAGAGAGGCTTCTCCACTGCTTCGGTGGTGCTGGGAGCCCCCAGCCAGCAGGCAGGCACAGGAGGAGGGACTGGAGGGGGTGATGAAGTGGGTAAAGCCTGACTGGGAGGGGAGAGGATGCACTCGCTGCCCCGGCAGCCTGTGATTACCACAGTAAAGTGAAACTGAAGTGCGTCTGACATTTAAAGGGAGCGTTCACTGGGAGAAATCGAATTTGAACAGTCTTTACCCTCATAATTGTCAATCAGCCTGAATGCATTCGGGCTCCGAAGCTTGCTTGTTTAGTTTTGCACTTGAGCTACAAAGCTAACGTAGCCGACAAGTAAAGGATGATAATGTACACCAAAGTCGAGACACATTTACCTTGAAATAACAGCCTCAGTCAGTTTGACGGTTCACTGACTTGTGATAGGAGGAATGGCAGCATTGGCGGCACTCCGGGCCTTGAACGCCTGCTATAGCTCTACGTAACTAAGTGGAAACAAGAACTGTGTACCACTTTATGGCACCATGTCTATGGCACCAACAACTATGGGTCATGGGCTAGCTATAAGAAGACGCTAGCTCGGTATTCCCAGTATGGACATCATGGCAGAGGCTGGGAAGAGACGAGGAAGAAGATGTTGTAGGAGAAAGAAGAAAGGAAAAAATGACCCAGCTGGACATGAGTAAATCTCGAACTGGCTTTTACTCATTGGTGAGAGCTAAAAGAGATAAAAGGATGCAGGACAGACTCAAGGCTAACGGGAACAACAACAGAAATCCCACAGCAGAGTGTTCATCCCTGCTAATGTTATATATGTACGATTGCGATGTAGACTGTACCATTATCTGTGTCTGAATTTTGTGGCTGTTCCAGGAGCCAAAAATCCAGTCCTGTTTCAAGCTCCATGCAAGGAATCAATTCATCTCACGCCAAAGAGGTTGGTCAGTCCTCTCACACCAAATAAACTTGGAAGTTTGAACCTCCAGCCCTTAACCTTGTAAGTCAACATGGCTGAATTCTGACTCGCCGGTAGAATCCGACTGCACTCGCATCATGCAGGCACATAGACACTACAGCTTACACTCGGTTTTGGTTATTTGCACATAGAAACAACCGAAATAGCTAAATCCGTAGCATCTGTATGCCTGCATCAGTCGGAATCTGCATTATTCAGCTCACCATCAAATGCACAAGTTTGTATTTGCAATACACACACACACATCATAAAAACTGCTTAATCCTACTGATTCGCGGAGGGTGCTGGAGCCTATCCCAGCTCTCAAAGGGCGGAAGCCAGGATACACCCTGAACAGGCCACCTGTCCGTCACAGCATATTTACAGCAGTGGAGTAAAAGTGAAGTACCCTCCCACCTGTAGACGGACCTCGATTCTTGCAAACTGTTGCTTCAAATCACAAAGGTGCTTGCTTATAAATGCACTGCTTATAAATAAAAGAGCTACAAGTTACTGCAGATACTTCTGGTACAATACAATGGATAAAGCTCCAGCCTGGACAGGCAAGGTTACACCTGTCTGACCTATTTCTGATCTGCGTTGGTTACCTTTGAGTGGAGGGGAGGTGGACTATTAATCAGCCTGTTAGTAGTCTATAGATCAATACATCCCAGCTTTTATAGGTAGATTAAAAGGCCTCCAGCTTACTGCTAAAGACTACACAAGAAGAAATGAGGCTAAATCTTACCACAGATCACAGTCAAAACGGGGGAAGTCTCATCAAAGAGCAGTTAGCCAACTCAGCCACATACCTTTGAAGTGGTTACAAAGTGTGGTCTTGAAGATCTACTATTCGTCTAAAGGTATGTAGACACCTGTTCATGAACGTTTTCTCTAAAACATAGAGGGGGTTACTAGGGGCTTTGGTCCTATTGTTTTATCTACAGTGACAGCTTCTACTGTTCTGTTCTAGGTGTGGAACATTTAGCACTATTGGGGTCAGGTACCGATGCTGGACGATCATCTGTTCTGGGTCACTGCAACTCATAGCAGCGGTACTGGATGGAGCTCCATCACTCCAGAGAACACAGCTCCTCAGCCCAATGCACGCTCTAGACCATGCTTGGCACTGGACATGGTGAGCCTCGGCTCATGTGTGGCAGCTACAGTGTCCCATTCTGTTGGTCAGTGCTTTTCTGTGGAGATTATACAAGCTGTGTATGTGTATGCAATTGGGACCACCTTAAAAGGTCCCACAGAAAGGAAAACTGTATTCAATATCATGAATATCATGAAACATCTCAAACGCTGCTGTCCCCTGCTTCAAATGCAAATCCCGCTTTTCATCCCCGTGCCAAGGAACCAAACTGCCAGCGGTACATGGTTGATGTTGATCTTTAAATGATCCTGAAGTTGCTTCATATTCGCCAGCTTCTTAATCCAATGTTCCGTTCCACCTTAAATGCTGCAGCTTGTACAGGCACCAGAATGTAGCTGTAGCATCATCTAAGGTGGAGCAGAAAAACTGCAAACCAACCGGTGAACTTCAGCTCCCACATCTTTAACAGGATCCCGGACAACTTTAATCCTGCAGTCGGCACATTTCACTCCGGACAGTTTCCCAAACTCTTGGACCATATGGAGCAGCTCCGCTCAGCATTTGAGCCTGAAGAGAGGAGCAGCTCCACCTTTATTAGCACCACAACCCCAACAGCAGCCTGTAAGATGCAGCCATGCTGTGTGACTGTATCCGTGTTTGCCGGTTGAAGCAGATCATCTTAAACTGAGAGTTTCATAGTGAGGAACAACTTCAATCTACTGTGTGTTGACGTCCAGATGGAAAGCCAGTAGCTAGTATAGGTAACGTTAGCTACTAGCATTAGCTCCAAGTAACTAGCATAGCTAACTAAATAGTATGAGGGGTGGAGCTTATTTACAGAGGCTCATTTTTAGTCTGTTTCCACGTTGCGTCTGTGATCATCATAGGCGGGGTCTCGCTGCAAACCAGCCAATCACAGAGCAGAGCTTATCTAATTATTCACAAGCTCACTATAAAAGGGAAAACAGCTAGTTTGCTACCAGTACTAATTCATAGTGTGGAAATGGGCGTATAAAAGCACATCTACGCCTTTTGCACGCCAACCAGAGTCACATACCTTCTATGTAGAACATCAGAGAGAGAGAATTTAAATACTGAACAAATTCTTTATATGGTACCAGCAGGAACCTGTACTACTGATCTGACTAATTAGAAGGAGTGTCTGAACACCGCCTGCCTCAAAGCTGCTACTACTGTTAATCCTGTTCATTAAAAAACAGTTATTATCAGATTTACTGCCACTGAGTTCATAGCAGAACCTCCTCACTGTCCTCACGGCTGCAACATGCATCACGACTCTTTCATTACTCTGACATGCCGTCAAGAAAACAGAACCCGCAGCACACACCTCAAACAAATATGCCACTACCAACAAACACGGCGAAACGTGGCAGGTTCTGAAGCCTGCAGCTCGGCGGCACACCCAGCACCCGCCGCTCTGGCAGCAAAGCTTTGTTTTCCTGCACACCTTCTGGCTCACGAGGAACTTCATACATGTGATCAACAGCAATAACCTCCATCGAAGCTGTGAATTCACCTCATATTTTTAGCTACCAAGTAGCACCTCGCCGAGCTCACGGATCTCACACTCGCTCTGGAGGAGAGATTCCCACAGCACTCACACACGTACACACCGCCAAATGTGGAGCTGTGGGCGAACACTCAGACTCTCATCACTACAGGCTCCGCACCTGGCACACGTAGCACGTTTAAGTGCATGCTGCTGAACACCGAGGAGGAACTCAAGCATTCAAAGCATGAAACTAGCATCACCTATGTCTCTTTATTCTCGCGCTATGTTGCACACGTTCAGAATTATTACTACCAGTTGCACACAAAATACGCACTCTCATCAACGCACAGATGTCTAACTGGGCTCTATGCATGCTGTAAGTCAGTGGTGTCCCATCTCATCCGCAAAGGGCCGGTGTGGCTGCAGGGTTTCCTCGCAAACGAGCAGAAATTCACCTGATTCTACTTGATTAATCATCTGCTCAGCCTTCAAACAGCTGATCATGTGATCTCCTGCTTGGTTGGAATGAAGGCTTGCAGCCCCACCAGCCCTTGTGCGGATAAGCTTGGACACCCCTGCTGTAAGTGCGCGCAGTCATATGCAAATGTTTGGGCGTGCGTGGTCAGGTTACATGTTTTGTTGATTTTCTAAGTAAAGGAAAGGCCGGCTTATTTATACAGCACACTGCAAACACAAAGGTGAACTGAATGTGCTTCTGATCAATACAAGCAAAAGGAAAAGCATACCAAAACATACCATAAGTACCATAAACATACACTACCAGTCAAGAGTTTAGACACGGCTCCTCATAGAAGGTTCTCCTTATGTTCATCTTAATGCTTTACTGTAGAATTAAAAGTGAACACATCAGACTATAAAATAGCACTCATGGAATTATACAGTCCACCTTAAAAACCCTCCAAAATGGAACTTTACCATGAACCAGCTTTCTCTTAACCTGCAGTGGAGGCTGATAGAACAAGGTTTACTTCTAAGCAATTATGGGTGAATTATTTTGGTCTGTCCATCATGAATATTCACTAAACTGATAACGTTGTTTGTTGTGCAGCGCAACTTTATTCACTTCAATTCAGTTCAATTCAAGTTAATTCAGTCCAATCCAATCAAATTAAACTTTGTCATTTTACCAATACAAGGCTACCAATACAAAACACTATCATACTGCTTCTCCGCTGCAGTGATTGAAATAGATAAATAAGTACTAGTGCAAAAACAAAAAAGACTAAATTCAATATGTGCATAGACAGTAAATACACCAATCTACAAGAGCAGTAACTGCACATCACAATGTTACTAGAACGGAGGTGCAAACAGCAGTTAGCATATACTGTAGAGCGAAATACTGCTTAGTGTTAAGTGTAGACATTGGGAAGTTGAGGTGTGCGCTAAGTACGTGGTTGTAAACAGTAGACGTATGTGTAAAGGTGTACAGTGCAGGTAGTATTCAGCTAATCAGCTAAAACAGACATACAGCTTACAGCAGAGATGTTCAGTATATAGAGTACATAAGCTCAGATGTTCAAGTATAGAGGTCTAGTTAAAGGTCTAGTTAATGTACAGACGTCTAGTTAAAGGTCTAGTTCAGGTACAGAGGTCTAGTTAAAGGTCTAGTTCAACTATAGGGGTCTACCCAAAGGTTTAGTTCAGGTATAGAGATCGAGTTAAAGGTCTAGTTGAAGTACAGAGGTCTTGTTAAAAGTCTAGTTCAAGTATAGGGGTCTAATTAAAGGTCTAGTTCAAGTATAGGGATCTAGTTAAAGGTCTAGTTGAAGTACAGAGGTCTAGTTAAAGGTCTAGTTAAAGTATAGAGATCTAGTTAAAGGTCTAGTTCAAGTATAGGGGTCTAGTTAAAAATCTAGTTCAAGTATAGGGGTCCAGTTAAAAGTCTAGTTCAAGTATAGAGGTCTAGTTAAAGGTCTAGTTCAAGTATAGAGGTCTAGTTAATTTATAGAGGTCTAGTAAAAGGTCTAGTTCATGTATAGAGGTCTAGTTAAAGGTCTAGTTCATGTATAGAGGTCTAGTTAAAAGTCTAGTTCAGGTATAGATGTCCAGTTACAGGTCTAGTTCAACTATACAAGTCTAGTTAACGCTCTAGTTCAACTATATGGGTCAAACTAAAGGTCTAGTCCAGGTATAGAGATCTAGTAAAAGGTCTAGCTCAAGGATAAGGGTCTAGATAGTGTAGTTCAAGTATAGAGGTCTAGTTAAAGGTCTAGTTCGAGTTTAGAGGTCCAGTTAAAGGTCTAGTTCATGTATAGAGGTCTAGTTAAAGGTCTAGTTCAGGTATAGAAATCTACTTAAATATCTAGTTCAAGAATAGAGGTCTAGTTAAATGCAATATGTGATACATGTTGTGTATAAGGCCACACTGCTTTCCCATAACACATGCACATATGTGAAACATCTCATTAGTCTCGGGCTTCCTGGGCTTCTCAGTCGTCCAGCTGTAGCCCTCCTTGTTAAACACACCCATGGTAAAGCGTGTGCTTGTAAACGGCCTCTGGACGATAACCAGCACATGCAGAGGATCAGAACTGAGCTAAAGCTACAGGGTCCCATCCATCACAGCATATCTCTCTCTCTCTCTCGCTCTCTAAGCAGCGCTGGACCCTCCAGCCGCTGACCTTGCAGCTCAGACTCTCTGAATGCCAATGACTGTCAGTCTGGCTATGAGCTCCTGTAGTCTTTTTGAATGTGCCAGACACATAAATAGAACCGCTAGTCCATACAGATAAAAACCCAGCTCTGAATAAACCACAGAAGTGTCATGTCAGCCCGATGTACCACTGGGTGACAGTGCTGTTTACAGTCATGTTTATAAATATAACTATAAGCACCTCCGTCATATCCAGCATCATCTAGCTGATTATTATTACTACAACAACACGTTTCAGTGCAAGTTGCAGAACACTAAGAAAGAACAGCAGGGGAAAGCTGGTCAGTGGTCAGTTTGGGTTGTAACAGCAATCAGACGTAGAAAGTTATGAACTCTTGTAATTCATAAGTTTTATGGCTAATTATTTTCTATATAGTTCTATATATTGTCCTGCTCTCTTGTGTTAAATAGAAACGTGAGTGTTACACACTCATCATCAAAAAAGAACAGTTGCACCCAGAAGGAATCAACCGACAGGAATGAAACTTGGTGGGTAGATTTGACATCGTGAGAATGATTCAAGTTTCACACTCGGCCGCACATGTGATGTAAGCAAGGACAGGCCTTATCGCTGTACCTGACTGACCCAACAGCCTCAACTGTGAATATTTAGCGAGCAGTGGGGCCCTCCATGAGTCATCCCGTTAGCGCCAGCACCATTGGCAGACGGCTGCAGGACGCAGGACTACATGCACACAGACCGTTACGTGTGAGAATATTCAAGCTGCATGGGATGGATTATCACAGGACACCATTAGGAACCTCTACAGCTCCATGCCGAGACGTCTGGCATGTTGCGTTAGCAATGGCGGCCTGACGCCATACTGAGAGACACTACTTCTGTATGTGTAGCTCAATAAATATTGATCATATCAGTCTAAATGTATCATCATTTATTGTTCCTGGTAACCTTTATCTTCCTTCCCAATAGACCTGCAATCCCACACCTCCTTCTGGGTGCAGTTTATGTATTTGCTGAGATTAACAAATATACAAAAACTAAACAAAATAAAAAATGTGCACAGCCCATATAGGCCTAAGTCAAGTCAATAAGGCATTGAAAAATAAGAGAGAGAGAGAGAGAGAGAGAGAGAGAGAGAGAGAGAGAGACAGCCAGCAGGAGAGAGACAGAGCGAGGGAGGCACGATCAGACAGTTGCTCTCTCAGGCATTCAGTTGCTACTCCTTTCATGCATCTTATCCATTCTTATTAGAGAAGTGATCAGTCTGCTCAAAGCCCTCTGCCCCCTCTGCCCACTTTCTCTGCCCATCACCGGGGCCACAGCCCCCTGGCGCTCTCCATCCGTGCTGCCCCGTGGCCATGGAGACAAAGTGAGCATACAATAACAACAGCACTCTCACATCTCTCTCTGTCTGAGTGGCAATACCCAGAAGAGAAGCTCAAGTCGAGTCGCTCTTAAAATAGATCCAGCCTCGAGCTCAGATACATTCAGCGTGATGATGGTTTATCAGCAACACCTCGGACATCAACAAGACAGTTTACATCAGGACATTAGATGTGTAACCCTTACACATCTTACCAACCGGTCACACATAACTGAGCAGACTGTAGTCCATCTGTTTCTCTGTATACTTTATTACCATGTTCTTCAAAGGTCAGGACCCCCACAGGACCACCACAGAGCAGGTATTATGTGGGTGGTGGATCACTCTCAACTATCCAGCCAACAGTGTCCTGTGGGCAGCGTGTATACATCTACAAGGTGGACCAGCAAGGTAGGAGTGTCTAATAGAGTGGACAGTGAGTGGACACAGTGTGTAAACACTCCAGCAGCACTGCTGTGTCTGATCCACTCACACCAGCACAACACACACTAACACACCACCACCACATCAGTGTCACTGCAGTGCTGAGAATGATCCACCACCCACATAATACCTGCTCTGTGGTGGTCCTGTGAGGGTCTTGACCACTGAGGAACAGGGTAACAAAGTATCCAGAGAAACAGATGGACTACAGTCTGTAGCTGCAGAGCTACACATTGCTCCTATATGGTAAAAGGAGCTGATGAAATGGAGTGTAGATCTTGCTTAGATGAGGTCAGGGGCTGCTACCAGCTTGAGATATGAAGCTGAGTGTAAAACTAGTCACTCCTGCTATTTGTACTGCCGCAGCACTTCCATTCAGGGGGTCTTTCACAATGGAGAGCCGAAAGCTCAGACAGGGGCCATTTTTAAATGTAAGAACCAATGTAGGGTTTGTAACTGGTCCATTTGTCACCTGCCTTATCAGCGACAGCAGCCTGCCCCGTGCGCTCGCCAAGCCTGTCACAGTGGAAACGTCCAGAAAACCACCCGGAGAAGGAGAAGAAATCCATACACCTCCTCTGTTCCTCCAGGGTCAGGAGAGAGTCAGGCTTTCTGCTGCTCTGATCTGCTGTGGCAGGTGATGAAACGTACGCTTTGAACAGCAGGTTCCACACAGCTGTGGCAATAAAGCTAAGGCAGGGCGAGGGGGCCGGGGGTGGAGTAGTGATGGATAGAGAGACGGGCTGATGAGGTCCATGATGGAGAGTGGGTGTTATGTATGGCAGGAGGGAGAGGCCTTATGGGAAAGATGAGAGGAGGAGCAGAACTGGACGTTACTGCAGGCCTCGCCATATATTACAACCTAACCGAATGACGGACAGGTGGTCTGCAGGTGGTCTGCATCATTTTGACTACATGAATATCTCCACGCATCAAAACGTCCACAGAAATGCAAACTGTGATTGGT
>CM067475.1:2702398-2738964 GCA_034552555.1 Semaprochilodus insignis
CAATTTAAAAAATAATAAGAGAAATAAAAAAATAAATAACATTAAATTATCTTTTATTTTAAGCTCAAACTATTATTAAACAATGTCTCAGGCATCAGGTAGCATATTTAAAACCATTTCATGTCATCATTTTCTGTGAGGGAGCCTTTAGAGTTGGACGTCTGGTTCCCATCACCAGCATGTGAGCACAGCAAAGCACTCTGAATGATTTTGTTTACACTCCTGCATTAGATTATGAAGATCTCTGGAGCTCAGTGGAGCTCCCTGATAAGTGAGTAATCTGTCATCTACAAACATCTGACCAGTCCACGCTCCACCCAAACATGTGCCCGTCTGTTGCAACTGTTGCCAGGTTGGGCAAGTTTTAAGGAACGCCAAAAATTTCCAGTGTAAAATGTTATGCAACCAGGCTGGACTGTGCTGCTGAAGCTAATCTGGACTAGCCCGCTTTGGAAAGGGGGAACAGTGAGAACTGAGAACAGTCCACCAATCTACCATGGAACCAACAGCGTCCTGTGGGCAGCGTCTGATAAAGGGCTAGAGGACGACCAAAACAAACTCTTCAGCAGCAGGTGAGCTATCGTCTCTGACTGTCCATCTACAAGGTGGACCAACAAGGTAGGGTGTCTAATAGAGTGGACAGTGGGTGGACACACTGTTTAAACACTCCAGCAGCACTGCTGCGTCTGATCCACTCACACCAGCACAACACACATTAACACACCACCAGTGTCACTGGAGTGCTGAGAATGATCCACCACCCACATAGTACCTGTTCTGTGGTGGTCCTGTGGGGAACCTGACCATTGAAGAACAGTAACTGTAGAACTACAGAGTGCTCCCGTATGGTCAGTGGAGCTGATAGAATGGACAGTGAGGTGGTTTTAACGTTATGGCTGATGGGTGTAGATAATATATTAGCAAATATCAAGTAAACAAACGTATGCTGCGGTCTACGTGTTACAGCGCTTTATGGTTTCTATTATTTCCACGTTTCAAACCGACTGATGATTGAAGTGCACCCAATTCACAAACCTGTATGTTTGTAAACAAGCATGAAGGTGAACAACTGTGTGAAATTCTGCTTTTGTTCATCTAACCAGGGGGTGCTCAGTCCTGGTGCTACCACCCTGGAGAGCTCGGATCCAACACACCTGGCTTTCATACTCAGAATCTCCTGAAAGCCTTCATTATCTCCATCAGGTGTGCTGGATTATGGTGAAACCCCGCAGGGTGGCAGATTTCCAGGACCAAGATTCCGCCCCACCCTTAATTAACTTGTCTACTTTTTTTTTTTGCATTGTTTAATTCAAAGTATTAATTTGAGCTAAATTATTATTATTATTGTTTGTACTTTGATTGAACAGGTGAACTATGTACTTTACTGTGTTTGCAGAATGGCTGCCTGTTTCCCTGTCTCATCTAGCTCAGTAGGCCATCGCCTTCTCCTCTGTACACAACCATACGGGGTGCCTTCAAGACAAGTCAGAGATACTGTATTTATGAGATGAGCGTGCGCGAACACTGCCATGATGTCGTATTAACTAGCGGGGAACTCTGATGAGCGCTGTGTTTCTGAGTTTTTGGGGCACATCAACAAAACACAACAAACAGAGAGACGCTGATAGCGGTATTGCAATCTTGCTGTGTTTTAGTTGTTCAGCAGCTACCGTGTCACCCGTGTGACTGAAACCTACCTAATGGAGTGTAATACCGCCACGAGCACCAACAACAGCTGGGATTGGATTTTTCATGGTCCGGACAAGTTTCTGGATGTAGGCCACATCAGTGTTCAGACACTCTTGCATCAAGGAATTGATCAGTTGGGTCACGTTTGGTGGATGCCTTCCCTGGTGTGTTACTGGTTGTTCCAGGTAGTTCCCACAGATTTCCAAGTGGATTCAAATCTGGGGATTTTGTGGGCCAGTCCAGATTTGTGAGTGCTCCTGAATGGTCATCATGCCAATCGGTCACATTTGGTCACAATTGTCATCTTGGAATACAGGGATAGGAATGTTATGTTCCTCGGATGAGCAAAAGGCAAAACCTGGCTGTTCCCGCAGCTCAGTGTAGGCACTGTGGTTCGAATCTACCATCACCTCAACCAAACAACCCATTTCCACCTAATTAAAACACCCCCCGAACATCACAGAGGGGACTTTGTTCAGCCCGGTGAGCTAATGTGATGCTTCTGATTCTGGATTCCTCATCTCGCCAGCATAACTCTGCTTATCATTCTGTTGCGGTAATGCGACAAACAGGCTCTTTAATGAAAGAAACCTTGTTTCCAACCGAAAGCCACTTGAACACAAATCGAGTCGTGCAAAGTCGGAAGCAGGAACTTCCGCCGAGGACTTGAAGGCAGCATTAGTGAACCCGGTGGTGGAAGAGCCCTTATGGATTCATATTGCAATATAAATCAGCACTACAATGAGAGCCACAATTATTGTATTTCCGTCAGCCTACCAGCACGTTCTCAACCCACCTGCTGCTTCTAGAGTGCAGGCAGATTAGAGAGAAATGAGAAATCAGACGAGAGACAGATGAATGGAACGGGAGTCAGAGTGCATGCTAATTCGTAGTTCACTGCAGCGGAGGACTTGAATGTATCTTCAGAGCGATGTCGGTTGTAAAGACCCACCAAACCAATGCATGTTTGGGTGGCTGAAGTTTAGCACCGGAGCTACAAGGCTGCAGTGATAATAGGTACCGATCAGCATCATGCCTAAATCACACATCAGGCATGCAGTCTGCATGATGCTAATAATACTTGTTTAAATAAGGGAAATATTATAGTATACATTTCTTGTAGCTGGACCATCCCTGGCCGAGGTTATACGCCCGATAGGATCACCACTGCAAGTATAGGGGTTGGAGAACAACCATATAAAGCACAGGCCCTCTGAGCTCATTTGAACACACAGCCAGCGTGACACGTCCGGCCTGCGGCTCCAAGAGAGCAGGGCAAAAATAGAAGCACTATATCAAACGCCTTTTTTAAAGCCTTCTTTCAAACACCTTGAAATAAAAAGAACAATTCCAGAAAGCTCCGCGCACCAAAACGGGAATCGCAACAGAACTGAACTCTCCGAGCTGCTGCACTGTAGATGACCACGTTATCGTAGTTCACCATCAGCTCATTTATAAGTGCTGGTTCAAGCTTAGCCAGATCATTTAAACGCAAAGTCGACGCTGTTCAACAGCAGTCCACAGTTTAGGCTTAGGACAGGGGAGCATAATGCCCTATAATCTTGGTTTAAGATTGAAGTCAGTTACTTCTCTTGCTCTCTCCTGCTACAAGTGAGCATCTCGGCCAGGCCACCTAGGGGTCACCTAAGTAGGATGCACACACTTAGTATCAACAGAATAGCTGCACAAATAGCTGCACCCAGAGGGAATGAACCAACAGGAATGAAACCTGGTGGGTAGGTTTGACATTGTGAGACATGCCAATGGTTCAAGTGTCAGGCTCGGCCATAAATGACGTAGGCAAGGACGAGCCTTATCGCTGTACCTGACTGACCCAACAGCCACGATTGCAGACATTCAGCCAGCAGCAATGTCCTCCATGAGTCGTCCTGTCAGCACCATTAGCAGACGACTGCACGACGCAGGACTACATGCATGCAGGCCGCTACGACGACTGCCCTTAACACCACATCGACGTCGCCAAAGACTGCAATGGTGTCATGCCAGACCGTCATGGAGTGACCCAGAATGGCAGCAGGTCATCTTCAGTGACGAGTCCCGCTTTTGTCTTGCTGGAGACGACCAACAAATTTGCGTGTGGAGGCACCGTAGTCAGCGCCTACATTTTGTTGTCATGCGCCATGCGTCGTGGATCATTCATGTCACTCCACCTCCACCCCTACCGCACATTCTGCAAGAACCGTGTGAGAATATTCAAACTGCATGGGGTGGATTATCACAGGACACCATTAGGAACCTCTACAACTCCATGCCGAGACGTATGAATGTTGCACTAGCAAACAAACTGAGAGACGCTACTTCTGTATGTGTAGCTCAATAAATATTGATCATATCAGTCTAAATTTATCATCATTTATTGTTCCTGGTATCTTCCTTCCCAATGGCGCTGCAATCTGACCCTTCCTTCCGGGTGCAGCTATTCTTTTGATGATGAGTGTATTTGCAAGATTCCAGGGTCCATATCTCTGGTTCCACGAAGGCTAGCAATGTGATCCAGCTCTATGCTCTACTGACCTCCTCAGGAGTCTCTTGTTGCAAAACATTCCCTTCTCCTATGGTTTTATTCATGGTGTCGACATCGACAACTCTTATCATAGAAATACGGACTACAGAAAATCAGAAGTTGCACAACCCCTAGTATGGACTGCATATCATGTAGTGCTGTTCATTTATTATTCTTGTCTTACTCCTTAAACTATTATCAGCACTACCCTCGTACCTCACAGTCACCAGCCTACTAACCACCAGCACCTGTTCTCCTCACATATGCTCTACATATCTACTCGTCCCCTCTCTGAGCCTTTCAGAGAGGACTTTGAATGGACTCCAGTTGTGCGTACAGTCCTAGACTTACAACCACTTTAACGTAGCCATCCACCTGAGGCCGTCACCTTTGAGAGGACTCCAGTTGTGTCTACAGTCCTCGACTTACAACCACTTTAATGTACCCATCCACCTGGGGCCGTCAAACGCCAAGTGGCATCCCATTGTCCTTTATTAGCTGCGTGACAATTCCATCGTGCGCCAATCATGTAATTTCCCAGATTCTAATCAGCGTTTCAGTGCGGTGGCTGCAGAGCTGTGTGATTAAGGTATTTGTGCGGCTGGTTTTGCATCCATTTCCAAGAAGTAAGAGAGAAAAGCACGCAAGCTAATTTTCCGGAGGGCACGCTGTGGAGTTTTTCCTTTCCGGATACTCCCCCCGCCCCACAACCCCCACCACCGTGGCACTGCAGCTGCAGAGGAGGGATGGGCTCCTCCTGATAAAGCAGGAGATATTAAAGATCATCAGTCAGTGCCCAGTGGCACATCGCTAATGGAAACATCGTCTCTAACGGCCAAGTGTTTCAGTGTTCTACCTCTCCTGACCTTCTGCTGCTTTTTCCACAGTGCTGAGAGTGGCTGAGGACTGTACAGTATATCATTTGTTTGCTCGTAATAGCGATATCGGCCTTTGCTGTAGTGACGCTGACGCACCGTACAACATGCAAACAAGCCTGTAACCAATCACTGAATGTTTTATTGTGCTTTAGGAATGTCCGGACCAATCAGAGACGTTCTTTGGGAGGACTGTGGTCAAGAACAGGGACAATATACTTATAAAAAGATTTATGGCATTTAGCTGACACCCTTATCCAGAGTGACTTACAAGGTTCACTGCATTACAGGTAGGCCAATGTAGTGATAGTCTTGCCCAAGGACTCTTATTGGTGTAGCATAGCACAGTCACCCAGACCGGGGATCAACCCCCCGGTCTCCCACATGGGACGGGAGCTCTCTGGCGGGTAGTGGTGTTATCTGCTGCACCACACCAACCATATATTGACAGAAACAGATATTTCAATAGATATGCTGACAGAGATAGGAGTATGCAACTGATGGTGGCTGGGTGACAGTGTGACTGGCAGAAATGGATTATCATCAGAGGAGAGTTTATTCGTGCAGACTGGAAAGGAGGATGCTCTTGTGCCTTTTCTTCATTCAGCATCCATATCTCCCAAAAAAAAACAATCCTGGGTTTATTCCTCCACCGCAGTTGATGACAAAAGGGGTAAACGCCACAGAATATTCCTTCGCTGCTCCATTAAAAAACAATTATCCAGTTTCAGCATGAGCAATGTGCAGCAATATAACCGCAAGAGGGTCCATATCCATATTTATTCAATTGTCCATTTTTACCATATCAAACAGCCCCAAAAACAAACACAACTGCAACTATATATCACTGTAGGGGTGAAGTGAAGTGACCGGAACATCCACCTTTTCTGGTCTGAGGCTTGAATGTTGAACATACTGAGCCAAATTCACTGCTGGTTTTAGGGAATTTTACCAGGGGTGGCAAATGTGTGGCTTGGAGTTTCAGCAGGATGGCAGTGTGAAGATAGTGGGGGCAAGGGGTCATTTCACTCTCCCCTTAAAGGCAGAGCAGGACAGAAGCAACATAGAGCTTTTAGAGGGGGCATCTGAGCTGGCCGATCAGATTTCAGGTGGTCACCATCAAACCACCATCAGGTGGTCATGATCAAACATGTGGCTGGATCAAGACGTCACAGCCTCCCATCAACGGTTCCATTGAAAGTGCTGTCTTGAAACGCAACACTAGTTTTTGTCTGACGTTGATAGACCAAGTAGAGAGCTGAGGAAAACGTCTTCTGCATTTAACCCATCCGTGAAGTGAAACACCCACATACACACTGCGGGGGAGGCAGTGAGCCCACTTGACCGGAGCAGTGGCCAGTCCAATCCATGGCACCCGGGGAGCAGTTGGGGTTTAGGTGCCTTGCTCAAGGGCACTTCAGTTGTCACTGTTGGTTCAGGGAAACTTACGGTCACAAGGCTGGTTCCCTAACCTCCAACCCGTGACTGCCCCCACTCTAAGAAGCTGTGGTTTCAAGCTTTCATATACCATACTGCTACAACTGCCGCCTTTATTCCCGTAAAAACACCTTTTCACTACTATTATTATTATTTATCAAATATAATAGTGATAGTAATAAGCTAAAATATGGACTCCAGAGTTCCAGAGCCTGGGAACAGAGCTCAGTGGAGCTCGGTGGAGCAGCACAAAGCGGCTCTTACACAGGTGGTCTGGAAACGCGCCGATCAATCCAGATCTCCTCGAGGGTGCAGATATCCGCAGGACGCGCTCTGTGAATATCTTCCGCCCTGATTTCTGCCTTTGCTGAACATAAACACAAAGGAGAAATAGTTCCATTCCTTATTGATTCCCGACAGCTGTCAGTAAGTATTTCCTTAGTGGTGTGGGGCTACGATGAGATTGCTTTTACAGTGATACAAACGCTCTTGACGAAGACGATGAATGAAAGGAAATCCATCTGCTCTAAGCAGGGCCGAAAAACACAAGTGCGCTCGGATCACAGCGCGCATACAGAACCTGCGCTGTTCTTCAACACGGTTTTTAATGGACACAGGGACATTCGCTCCCGCAATAAAGACATGAACAGCTCCTTTGTGAGGAGAGAACCTTACAGCTCAGCACTCCACAAGGCTTTGGTAATTACACACTGTATGAATAAATTCATAAGCTCTGGCACAGGTAATTAACTCATTGTTTAGTAATTAGAGGCAGAGGGAAGGAGAGAGAGAGAGAGAGAGAGACAGGGAGGAACACTGTAAGGACATAGGTGGAAAACAGAATGAACACGCTTGGGAAGGCGCTGGCTTCACGTGTTCATCCGATTTCCCAGTGCTTTGTAGTTGTAAACATGGAGGATTTCAGGAAGTTGGGCATGTTTGGGAAAACTGGGAAAACTTACTTTGACCACACACTCACTTTGTCCAGCATTCCGTTCTGTTTTGGCGTTTTCCGAATACTTCCACCATTGTAAATAATTGTTGACACAGCTACACTGCCAATGGAACGGGATGCAGCCACACATGAGCCCAAGGTCACCAGGCTCAATGGCAAGCGCCACGTAGAGGGGTACAAAGCCCCCCAGCATTGGGCTGAGGGGCAGCAGAAGTGTATTCTCTGGGGTGATGGAGCTTCATCAAATACCTTAGGGATCAGTTGGAGTGATCCAGAACTGATCATCCAAAATCAACACCTGACCTCACTAATGCTCTACCAAATCCTCACAGCAATGTTCCAACATCAGTACCTGACCTTACTAACACCCAATCAGACCTCACAACAACGTTCCAAAATCAGTACCTGACCTCACTAATGCTCAATCAAATCCTCACAGCAATGTTCCAACATCAGAACCTGACCTCACTAATGCTCAATCAAATCCTCACAACAATGTTCCAGCATCAGTACCTGACCTCACTAATGCTCTACCAAATCCTCACAGCAATGTTCCAACATCAAAACCTGACCTCACTAATGCTCAGTCAAATTCTCACAGCAATGTTCCAACATCAGAACCTGACCTCACTAATGCTCAATCAAATCCTCACAGCAATGTTCCAACATCAGAACCTGACCTCACTAATGCTCAATCAAATCCTCACAACAATGTTCCAGCATCAGTACCTGACCTCACTAAAGTGCAATCAAATCCTCACAGCAATGTTCCAACATCAGAACCTGACCTCACTAATGCTTAGTCAAATCCTCACAGCAATGTTCCAACATCAGAACCTGACCTCACTAAAGCTCAATCAACTCCTCACAGCAATGTTCCAGTCTTTTATTTTGCTGCTGGGAAGCCACCATCGACCACTTATCCTGTTCCTGTCCTCCACTGAGGTAAAGGTGAGTAATAAAATGAGGCTGTTATTTAAGTTCCCTTGTAATTACGCCGTGAAGGGAATCGAGTCAAGACGAAAGCCTCACCTCAGGTACCTTTCGGTGTCAGTCCTTAAATGTGGGTGAGCGTGAGGAAACGGTGGTGGACGGACCTACTCCAGGGCAGCCGCTGCATCTGCGACCGATCAGATCACAGGGCCACAGAGCTCGCTGTAAGCCTGCGTGGACCAAGGTCAGGCAGGGCCTCACAGACGAGTTGCACAGGGACAGTGATGCAGCTCTGCTGTGAGGCTCTCTGGTCAGTCAGTCAGTTGCAGGCCGCGACTTCCAGACTGACATCTTACGCCCACTGTGTCTGTGTGTCTGAACGCGCGGCAAGACTTCCTCACTGTGAAACCGTGTGTGCAGTGAGAGCTATTCCGAACACATTCCACAGAGCGAGCAGGTTTTCCTGGCAGCGATCACTGCTGGAGACAAATTAAAAGAGGCTGGACGATAAGACACAGGGAAAGAGAGAGAGAGAGAGAGAGAGAGGGAGAGGGAGGGGGTAAAAAAGAGCAGAAAAAAGAAAGAGGGGATGAAAAAAGAAAAAGAGAGAAACAGAGAATGACACAGAGACAGACGAAAGAGAGAAAGGGAAAACAAGAAGCAAGGAAAAACAGAACGAAGGAGAGACAGCAGAGAGGGACGGGGACAAAGACAAAAAGAAACAGAAAGAGAGGAAGGAGAAAAGTGAGAGCAAGAACAAGGAAAGAGAGAGTGGAAAGGGAAGGGGTAAAAAGAGGGAAAAGAAAGAGAGGATGAAGAAAGAACAATAGAAAGAGGAGATGGAGAAATAGAGAACAGAAGAGAAGGAGGAACAGAGAAAGAAAGAAGGAAAAAGAAAGAGAAGATAGGATGAGAGAGAGGAGGAAAGGGATGAAGAGAACGAGACAAAAGAGAAAACAAGAATATAGAGAAGACAGCAAGAGAGGAGAAATAGAAAATTAGGAGGAGAAAGAGAATAGAGAAGGAGAGATAGAACACGAACAAGAATGCGAAAGTAGAGAGAGAAAGAAAAAGACACAACAAGGAAGGAGGACAAGAAAGAAAAGAGATCATAGAGAGAGAGAGAGAGAGAGAGAGAGAGAGAGAAGGAGCAGATCTCTTCCAGAAGTCAAAGCGGAGCTCTCACTCTGACAGATTTATCTACGCACTGCTGGCCACGGCTACAGCTGCATCCACAACCACTATCAGAACCCGTCCTCCTGGACCCCCCCGCCAGACACTCCCGGACCCCCAGACTGCACACACACACCGCATAGCACACACCCAGAAAAGCCTCCGTCTTCTTTTCACCAGATTCATATGCCGTCCACATTCAGCATGTCCACCTACGCACAGCCGGCCTCACAATGAACACAGTTCCTTCCTCCAAGCCCAGAACAGCGACTCCACACGAGACAAGCAAGCTCCCAGCATCGGCTCCCTCGTCTCAGCACGCTGGGAGAGCATAGCAGAAAGGTGTGTTCTACCGGAGTGCTGGGATGGCACACACCTTCTCAGAGGAAGGGCAGCACGTCAAACACGGACGGTGGGTTCAAACGGCCTGGCATGAGACTGGGTGCTGCTTATGGGCTGAAGCGTTATTGGAAGCCTTTTTTAGACTCCTCATCCTACATACACTCATCGTCAAAATAATAGTTGTGACAGAAGCAAGGACGAGCCTTATCGCTGTACCTGACTGACCCAACAGCCACAATTGCAGACATTCAGCGAGCAGTGATGTCCTCCATGCGTCATCCTGTTAGTGGCAGCACCATTGGCAGACGGCTGCATAACAACATGCATGCGGATCGTTACGACGACTGCCCTTAACACCACGTCAACATCGCCAAAGACTGCAATGGTGTCGTGCCAGACTGTCATGGAGTGACTCAGAATGGCAGCGGGTCATCTTCAGTGACGAGTCTCGCTTTTGTCTTGGTGGAGATGACCAACGAATCCGTGTGTGGAGGCACCGTGGTCAGCACCAAGATGAACGGTTTGTTGTCACAAGTCACACGTCCAGAAGGCCTGGTGTTACTCCACCTCCACCCCTACCGCACCATCTGCAGGAACTGTGTGAGAATGTTCAAGCTGCATGGGATGGATTATCACAGGACACCATTAGGAACCTCTACAGCTCCATGCCGAGACGTCTGGCATGGTGCGTTAGCCAACATGGTGGCCTGACACCATACTGAGAGACACTACTTTTATCTTCCTTCCCAATAGCACTGCAATCCCACAGTTCCTTCTGGGTGCAGCTGTTCTTTTGATGAGTGTTTCAGGATATATGGGAATTTGGTCTCCCCTCCTTAAGTCAAGCTTGGGGTGGGAGGGACTGAGACAATCGGAAAAGGTGAAAACGAAAGAACAAGACAAGAACAGAGACGAACAGGGAACCGAGAGTGCAAACCCGAGCACATGAAAACAGAATCGCGCAGAAGCAGAGATGAGAATGAATACAAAGAGAGCAGGTGGATGGAGGCCAGGAAAGGAGGAAGCTTCAGACTCTGGTGAATCAGAGGCACACAGAGAGACATCAAGTGGGTGAGAGGAGGGAGAGAGAGAGCAACGAGCAGCAAGAGGAGGGGAAAAATAGCCACACTGTACATTTCCACACAGCTGTGAGAAGAGGCTGACCTCTCGCCACCGCCTTTACACACAACTACTACAGAGAGAGGAGTGGAACCTCCGACGGTTACCCGGCCAGCTGCTCCGGCCATCAACACAGCCTTTAAATCCGACTGGAAACGTGCAGAACCAGAGGAGACTGAGCTGGACTGCAACAGGGCTGCAAATAAGAGTGATTAACTCGATATCTCAACTTATTAACTATTATCCAATTAATTAATCAACTAATCACTCTGATTATTCTCTTCCTCCCACCATCATGTACAAGCTCCTTTTCACGTGCCATTGGAAACACGACACCCCTAATAGAAATAGTACCTCCAGGGTTCTTTAGCAATGACCATGGTTCTGTATGGAACCATGAACACTCAGATGCATGCTTAAATGGTTCTTTGCATGGTAAGACGGCTCCTTGGATCAATGGAGAACATGTTGTATATGGTTCTATATAGTCTTTGATAAAGCCGTTTTTTATTGTGACATTGCAGCAGTATAAGAACACTTTTTGGTGCTATCTAGAACCATTTTCAAAACAGGTTCCATAAAGAACCAAAAAAGTGATGCCCATGATTTGTTGTATAGGCACTTTCAGCACCAGGATAAGATTAAAGGGGCATATCAAGCTCAAAGTCGCACAGTTACCTAACAAGCAGCATATCACAACTGCAGTTTCCAGGGTTCCTTAGCAAAGACAATGGTTCTATATAGAACCATGAACACTCAGATGCATGGTTGAATGGTTCTTTGCATGGTAAGACGGCTCCTTGGATCAATGGCTCCTTGTTGTGCGTGGTTCCATACGGCATTTTAAAAAGCTGTTTTTTATTGTGACATTGGAGCAGTATAAGAACACTTTTATGGTGCTATCTAGAACCATTTTCAAAACAGGTTCCATAAAGAACCAAAAAAAGTGACAGTCATGATTTACTGTGTAGGCATGATGAGATTAAAGGGGTATATCAAGCTCAAAGTCGCTCAGTTACCTTACAAGCAGAATATCACAATTGCAGCCTCCAAACGCATGGAAGGGAAACTCCCCCAAATATTCAGTTTTTGAAATTCAGTGCTTGAGATTTAAACATCAGTCAGACGCAGAGTGGTAGAGATACTAAACAACTCGCTCATGTACAGGATTTCCACATGCATGTACGTATAGATAATTCTATGTCTTTAGCACCTTTCCTGGCTCTCTATTTCTATTCGTATACACTCTACCCTTAGTGTAATACTTGTTAACCGTCTGTGCTCTTGTTACATGTCATCCATGTGTGCTCTCGCCAAGTCAGATTCCTTGTATGTGTGACATACTTGACGAAGTAAAGATTCTGATACTGACGTATTTACAGTGATGGTGATAGAAATGGGGTCTTAATGTCTAAAACGCAGATCCAGCTGTTTTTATTCACTATTCAAAACGGCCTACATGATGTCTACATGATGGCACACTGCTATACTGCGCACTGCATAATAAAGTAGTACGTACTGCACACTGTATACGCCCCCTGTGTGTAGTATGCAGTACAGTAACAAGTTCTGACCTACAGTGTGGTATACTAATACAGTCACATGACCAGTTACCTCACATTTACCTCAGAGCTGTTATTACTGTATCCACTGTTTAGAGCTAGCTGCTGCTAACGCTGCTCAGTTCACCTGAAATACGTTTAGCCTAGCTGTTAGCTACCCTCGGCTATTTCACTCTAAAACTGAACCTCTAAAGCGAGTTTATCTTTTATTAATCTTCAGACCTGTATATTTAACTTTCTGAGGCTCATTCTGATGAAAACACATCCCACTACAATCACTACACCCACATTTATACTGGGAGTTGGCTGCGTTTTGCTCCCCAGTGTTACCCGCCACCATTTTCTCTGGTTGAAGCAGGCTGAGAGCTGATGAGGCCGCGGTGCAAGATAGGATGCAGTACACAAGGAAGATAGCTCCACCTGTATACTAGAAACTCTGACCGGAGTAGAACACCGTCAGGGTAGTTTCGGTGAACCACAGATCTTCAATTTGATCACATACAGCATACTACGTACTACTTTTAGGCAGATTTAGTACACGAGTAGTATGTAGTATGCCATTTCGAATACAGCCTTAGTGTCCGCCCTGTGATGAATTGGTGGCCTGTCCAGGGTGTTTCCTGCCTTCCGCCCACTGAATGCTGGGATAAGCTCCAGCACAACCCGCAACCCAAAAAGGATAAAGCGGTTTAGAAGATGAGTGGGTGAGTCACAGTATACATGACCATGCACGTCTGCTGCGGCGGACTCTGGTTTCCACTACGCTCGCCACTAAGCTCCATGCAATGAAAAACGGCATCTGTGTCAAGTCTGAACTCAGCTTTAATAGATCACCCACCAAACTTTCAGCAAATCTGTCCACCTCTAAACCCGCATTCTTTCAGCGTAACAGCATGCATTGTAGGAACTGTATTCAAGGGCAACTCTGTCTAATCATTCATCTCCATGCCAGCTTGAACTTAGCCATGTATTGTGAGCTCTGCCTTGACTGTGCTGGTGTGGATGCCATATCATTTGTGCTTATGAGCCTTGAACTGAAGGGAACAGGCCGAGGGAGTACAGTGGGATGATCTATGCTGCTCAGAACAACCTGAAAACAGCAGAAGAATACACACTAAAATGACAATCCAGCAGCTCCAGAGGTAAAAATAATGGCCGTAATGGTGCTTTACGAGAGGAGCTCGTAATACTCTCCACAGGACAGCGAGGCAGAGCGCTCCACCACCAACACCAACAGCATCGATACGAAGCCAACAAAGGAAAGCTCTGCTGTGGTACCTCAAATCGGAGGAGACGAGTGACGAAGCGGGTGGGAGGCTCCTGCTTAGTTGAACAGCCGGGTCCAGTCGTTAGCACAGTGGCTGGTCTTTGTAGATCTGTGCTGAATTCTGAGGGGACCGTGTGCGATTGCCACTCTGCCTGTCCACTTCTGCGTCTGTCCGGCTCCAACTGCTCTCACCATTCCCTAGTAAACACACAGCGAGACAGGACAAGTTATACTATGTGTACATACAGTATGAATGCATGTAAAGAGAGAACTGTGCCGTTCTGATATGGGTGCTGTCACAAAAGCAGAACACTGATACCAACAAGAGTGTGTGCACTGAACACCCAGTGTTTACTGGAGTGAACACAGGACACCGAATCGGTTAGCGCGTAACATCCACGACTCAAATTCAGTCTCTTTTCATCAGTCGTAGAAAGTCTTTCTAATGTTAAATAAATCAAATAAGGAACTAAATAATTCAACCATGGCCTCATTCGACATGTTCTGAAGGCAGTGAGATGAGGACCTACAACTCAGTCGAACATTCATCGGGCTGTGCGTTTAAAACAAATGTGAAATGGATTATTCTGTATTATGATTGTTTCTTGGTGCTTAAGGCCACGTTAACGAAATCAAACAGGCGTTTGGGCCCAAGACTACTCTTCATACTGTTGGACATGTTATATCACATTATATGCCATCAGTTTACACTGCTTTCATGATTTCATCAATGTTCTCCCACTGCAATAACCAGCATGTAGAGCACGAAATACAGGGGTCCCTGGTGTCCGGGGGAGATGGGGTCCTGTAATTGACTTGATGGCACCCATAAATGTCCCAAAAATGTTATGCACTGCAAAAAATGATATCTTGTCAAGTAAAAGTACCTTATAACTAGCATATTAATTATATATTATATCTTAAATTCTCATTTTGAGATTTTTGTAAACTCTTTTTTTTTTTTTTGATTTTTGTAAAGAGATTATTGAACTTTTTTATTTACATTATTTAATTGATTTAAGGGATTTTAGTCAGACACATTTCCTCACTATATTGGCATATAATTTGACTTACTTTAAGAAACGTGTGGGAAAGAAGCTCTATTATATGCCCATAAAGAGAGAAAATTTAATCCAATCACTCAAAACAAGTAAAAACTTGAATGAATTTGAAGCTATACCAGCTAGATATAAGAACTTTACCCGCCACTGCTGCATAACTGCTGTAATAATCTATGATGATAAAACTGAGTGCCAACTTTGTAAATTGTGTCAGAAAATGATACAGTAGCTACCATGGTGAGAGAAGTCACAAAGAAAAGGGTCCCAAATGTCACAAAGTCTAGCGGCTTGGGCGTGGATGAGGTGAGCAGATATGTTTACCATAAAAGAGTCAGTGGTTGTCCAAGATCATATTAATATTAAATATTTTGTCAGTAAAAAGAGACCAATGGCTACAGAATAAAGACCTGTGGCTATAGCCCAATAGCCTGACCCCAAACACACCCCTGGACTAGCTCCAGTTCTGGAGAGACAGAGACGGCTGCCGTATGTTATATATGGACGACTGAGAAAGTGATGCAATTTTACAAATGCTGCACTGTTTGTAGATGCGTAGAGCGACATTCAAACATACTCTATGTCCGTACAAACCAGATACCTACCATCTATGTATAGTAGGTATCTGGTTTATTCAAGTCCCCTAATCCTCATATCCCTTTTAATCCTTGAGTTCCTCATGTCTGGGAAGACGTTGGTAGTTATGTTGTGGACTCGTTTTGCATTTTCTAGCTTCTGGTGGAGCTTTACACAGCAGCGTTCTGTAAAACGTGGCCAGCATGAGGTAGAAGTGGTCAGTAGATAGCAGCAGCCGGGGACAGCTCCAGATGGGGACATGCCACAGAAAACGGGCCCGGTGACCCTGAGATATCCCTATCTGGGCTTCCTAGCAGCAGCATTAGCTATGTGGTTCAATTCCAGGTTTTACCTCCGCACCTCTATAGGAGGACAGTGGACACGTGGCAATGCTTACATATGGTGGTTTGTCATTTCGGTCAAAATGTCCTTCAAACCGTTCAGCTGTATGTGTTAGATGTGCCATGTCATCATGTCACCTCCCTGCATCTAAGCTGTGGAGCGTGTCTGTGCTGTTGGTCCGGCATGTCGGGCCCTGCATCATCCCTCCATCCCTATAGCATCTTCCGATAGCATTCCTGCACTGAGCATCTGCTCGTAAAGCAGAAGCTCTGTGAGAGCTGCCTCAGTCTCTGACGCTCCCGGGGGAGCGTGCATTCACAAAACAAACACTGCCCACTATTTATAGACGGCCGTCGGCATGGCAACCACTCTTTGTTTGCTTGAGTCAGAAACTATTTCTGCTCTTTACCGAAACACGAGCGGTTTCGCTTCTTTTAAGACGGGAGCTTCCTTCAAGGCCAACGTCGCGATTTAAGCCCTGCACTGCTCCCAGCCCTCCAAAGGCACACCCAAGAGCACCCGCGCTAGTACTCGCAGTGTTGCTGAATGTGCATCCTGAATGAAACACAACGAGAGATGCTCCAAAGCCAGCCCTTCCTGGAGAGGCATGTTCGGAGCAGCCACATGAGAGATGCTAGAGCAGGGCCGGCTACACCGGAGACACAGCACACTAGTAATTGTCGTTTATGAGCTGTGCATGAACTCGAAGAACACTGAACTGCTTTGCCCTCCAAGGATGGAACCAGGCCATCTTGCATTACACACAGCTGCATATTACTAGCTGGTGGTTTCTTGTGCAGTGCTCAGTGTGATTTGAATGATAATGTAAACATGAAGTCAGTTACAAAGTTCCAGATGTGGCCATTACAGAGTCTGACCCCTGACGTTCTGACGTTCTGCAAAATCATGTCAATGTTATTGATGCCAAACTACCCTATTTAGAAATGTATAACTCTAATTTTTTGACTTCGTTTGCTTAATCAACATATCGTTACTGTCCAATGAAAAACATGTTTCTCTATTTTTGTCAATTTTTACTTTTATGCATTATTTGAACACAGCTGTTGTTTACATTGTGTAGAAACTTGATGACGGACGGACGAATGGACCAACAGAAATGGCCTAAAACTGCTTGGACAAACATCTGGTTCCATTGACTTACATTCAAATTAAATGAGGTTTTTGGCCTCTCCTGCAAAGTTGCCATTTGGGAGATACTTGTTTTCTTTGAACAGCAACAATATATGGGTGGCTGGTTGCTCCACCTGACAGTTTCAGTCTTTTGGAGGCAAAATGTGACTAAAAAATTAAAATTTGTTGCAGTAAACACATTCTATACCAATGTTTACAATTACATTTCAGGGAAAGCACAAGCTACAGGTTCAGGCTCTGTAATACCCATAACTGGAACTTCTTAACTGACTTTAGATTTACATTACGGTTAAAATCGCACCTAACACCGCGAAAGAAACTGCAGGGCTAACATCAGCTCAATGCTATTGACACTGCTTTTTGGTTTCCAATAATTGAATAAATACATATATCAAATTATCCAGCAATACCTCCTTTACGAGAAACGGGTTTTAGTGCATCCATATAAAATCAAAACCAGGATCTTTATTCGCCAAGTACCGGGTCAACAAAGACATTTTCGTTAAATTGAAAACGATGCTGCCGGACATGGCAATTTTAAAAGTATTCCACTCAGCAAAAACATGTTTTGTTAAAAGTATTCCACTCAGCAAAAACATGTTTTGTTCTTATTTGCTGAAATGCCATGTGGCGCAACCAAAACCAGAGGACATGTTAAGGTCAGTAGCAATAAATAAATTTTGGGGAAATTAGATTTTTGGGTGATTTTTGGTTACAAGGGTTCAGTTTACCATGTCAGCTGGTACGACCTCCTTGGGAAAACCATGAAAATGTGTACTTGTTATAATTATTTATTAGTAAAAATGGAAGTATAAACTCAAGTTCAACAAGGAAGCTCTCTACAGGTGTCTAAGCAGAGGCCTGTTTAATTTGAAACTAGTCTGAAAAGTCAGGCGGCACAAACAGTAAGTCAAATGGTGCAACCAAACCAGAACAGCTTTAATAACTGAAATAGGCTATTAAAGGCTTTGATAACACTAATAACTGTATATATAAAACACACATAGATACACATGCAACTGCATATGCATATGCAAAAATGTGGCTCATGTGCATTTCATTGTCATCGACCTGTGACCCCTGAATGTAACAGGTGCACCGTTTAAGGTGGAACGGTAAAACTCCACAAACAAGCTGGCAGCTGCTTTATGGAGAGTTGAAAGGCATGGAATGGGATGAGGAGGTCGCTCTGGTTCTGCTGGACGGGTGGTGAGCCCATTTTTACTGTTACACAGAACCACTAAGAAACAAGTACTGTTTGCCCCATTTGCTAAGGTTTGTGATAGCGGCTAGTTAGCATCACAGCTGTAACTGTAGCGACAGTTTGCTAGTCCAATGCGCGTCCATGAACCTGGAGGGGGTGGAGCTCCAGTAGGAGCTCCGAAGAGAGAGGTACATTTGTTTTCCTGTTAAGTTCAAATGTCAACGGTCGCTCTCCAGAATCACTTACTGTACCTTTAAAGCTTGCACAGATCACACTCTCAGACTGACTCGCTGGGCTAAAGGTTTGCTGTGCGTGAGCTCTATTGTCGCCCCTTTATGCAGTCTTAGGGCAGACGTGCTGTGAATCAGCTTGCACACGTCCATAAAGTGCTATACTTCTGACATTACCACATCTCTCCGTCCGTCTGCCTGTGTGCCTGCCAGCCTTTTTTTTTTTTCGCTCCGCCCTTTGACACAGTTCTGCGAAATGAATCAAAGAGCGAGATAACCTTAATTCCACTGAGCTAGTAACAAAGTTTACTTCTGCAACGTTGCAGAGGGAGGAACAAGAGCCGCTGCAGCAGATAAGACACACACACACGCACACACACACACACACAGGCACGCACACACAGGCCTGTTTTCTCCTGACTCAGCGGTTGTGGGTAGCAGTTTCATTTCTCACTGAGAGTCCCACACGAGCCTGAGTAGAGTAACCAGGGCAGACCAGACACGCCCCTACACTAGAATATTACAGTCAGGACTCCTCCCACGTCACACTACTATTACTGCATGACTTTTGTCTTGGTGGAGACGACCAACGAATCTGTGTGTGGAGGCACCGTGGTCAGCACCAAGATCTGAACAGTTCAGCAGGAACTGTGTGAGAATATTCAAGCGGCATGGGATGGATTATCACATGACATCATAAGGAACCTCTACAACTCCATGCCGAGACGTCTGGCATGTTGCGTCAGCACATCACTGTCCACTCTATTAGACACTCCTACCTTGCTGGTCCACCTTGTAGATGTACAGTCAGAGACGATAGCTCATCTGCTGCCGCACAGTGCAGTGTTGAGGTCACAGGACACTGTTGGCTGGATAGTTTTGGTTGGTGGACGATTCTCCGTCCAGCAGTGACAATGAGGTGTCCAGCAGCACTGCTGTGTCTGATCGACACTAGCTCAACACACACTAACACACCACCACCATGTCAGTGTCACTGCAGTGCCGGGAATGATATACCACCCACATAATAAGACAACCCTGCTCTGTGGTGGTCCTGTGGGGGTCCTGACCGTTGAAGAACAGGGTAATACAGTATACAGAGAAACAGATGGACTACAGTCTGTACCTGTAGAACTACAGAGTGCTCCTATATGGTCAGTGGAGCTGGAGTGCGGGCTCTGCTGATTCCCTGACCGGTGTGCGTTTTAATGTTCAGCTTAGTTTAATAGATGAATCATGACAATATATTTGTGGGATGATACGTATATGCATGGTGCAGCGGACCATCAAGACTTTCCACTGGAAGACTGGCACGGTTTCCGATCTTCCAGAAAAAAAAAAAAAACGTTCCACTCGGATAATTCCTTTCCATGATCGACGTTCGCCTCTTTTGCTGTTGCTATGCCATCTGACTGTCTGTTGAGAGGACAGAGCAGGCCAGCCAACGACAGGTCACATGAGACACAGTAGTCAAGGCAACTCGACCGAAAAGAAACCTGGTCTCTGTACGTTCTCCTTGCCTTTCCCACGCTACGCTGACGGCAGTGCTGGTAATAGATTTGATGTCCAATCGGTAACCAGACAACATGACCAGAGCTGCACTTCCTCCTTTTTTCCCCTCACATAAGGAACTTTCGCTCTGCGTGCCTCATGCTTTCAGGGCACCTACGGAACTCGTTCGCTTGCTTAGCATTCCATA
The DNA here is from genome assembly GCA_034552555.1 of Semaprochilodus insignis. NCBI lineage: Eukaryota > Metazoa > Chordata > Actinopteri > Characiformes > Prochilodontidae > Semaprochilodus > Semaprochilodus insignis. The sequence goes on from CM067475.1 coordinate 2,722,536, forward strand.
TTAGACTACTGGAGAGGTGGAGGCCATCAGGAGAGACAACATCCGTCTGATACTATCTGCCACTATTGCTGTTATTAAGCTCTGCAGCACAGTCCTGTTCATTTGATACAGCCATACAGTATTACAACAGCTATTTACTTTGGCCATTTGTGTAAATATTCCATTATGACCCGACCACTGAATATAGGCCAGAATAAGTCATGTGACATCATGTTATATTATTATACACTCATCATTAAAGGAATAGTTGCACAAATAGTCAAACAGTTGCACCCAGAAGGAATCAACCACCAGGAATGAAACTTGGTGGGTAGGTTTGCCATTGTAAGACATCCGAATGGTTCAAGCTTCATGCTCAGCCGTGCATGTGACGTAACCAAGGATGGGCCTTATTGCTGTACCTGACTGACCCAACAACCACCATTGTGGACATTCGGCAAGCAGCGATGCCCTCCGTGAGTCATCCTGTTAGGTGCCGGCAGTTGGCCGGCACAACGCAGGACCATGTGCATGCAGGCCGTTACGACGACTGTCCTTAACACCGCGTCAGCATAACCAAAGACTGCAATGGTGTCGCGCCAGACTGTCATGGAGTGACTCAGAATGGCAGCGGGTCATCTTCAGTGACGAGTCCCGCTTTTGTCTTGGTGGAGACGACCAACGAATCCGTGTGTGGAGGCACCGTGGTCAAGATGAATGGTTTGTTGTCACACGTCCAGAAGGCCTGGTGTCACTCCACTTTCACCCTGCTGCACCATCTGCAGGAACTGTGTGAGGATATTCAAGCTGCATGGGATGGATTATCACAGGACTCCATTAGGAACCTCTACAGCTCCATACTGAGACGTCTGGCACGTTGTGTTAGCAGAGAGACCTCTGTATGTGTAGCTCAGTAAATATTGATCATATCAGTCCAAATGTATCATCATTTATTGTTCCTGGTAACCTTTATCTTCCTTCCCAATAGCACTGCAATCCCACACCTCCTTCTGGTGCAGCTATTCTTTTGACAATGAGTGTACATTAAAGCAAAAACAGCATGCTGGCTAGCTTAGCTAGTTATTGAGTGTCCTAACTCACCAGAAACACCAACAATATCTGCTACTTTCTTCCACAATGCATATGTACAAAGACGCATCATATAAACTGGGAAAGAGGAAACAGCGGTTACGAGCTTCTCCTCCATGTTTACCACCACACTGCTGAGAACCAAATGCTGGTAGGAACAAAAAGTTCAGAGAGCAGAAGCTGCGATTGGTGTTGGAGCCAGTCGTTTACAATGTTGCTTCACCACATCATAATTCATTTGTACAAAGTTGAGAAAAGCTCAACTCGATGTCGCTTGTCGCTCAGTCGCCGTGTCGCTTGCTGCGGCTACAAATCGCGTACTCTTATAGGAAATGTCTGCCTGCTTGTCTTTCTGTCGCTGGCTAGTGTGAAGGTAGGGTAAGACATGATATTTAAGGCTGTCCATTCCATTTCATAAAGCCAAAGTTTTTCCATGATGCGGGCCCTTTAACTACCAGTGAAATCTCCGAATAGGAAGCCATAACACTGGACCAGGTGAAATTCCGTAAATAGACTGATGGACTCCACGAGCACTAGTAGCATTCCTCACTTATCCGGCGCATGAGAGCGTAATCCAGAAATAAAGAGAGAGACAGAAGCTTCAGTGCTCTGTAAACACAAAGACCCTCAGCACCCCCTCATCTGGCTGATGCGTGTGTGTGTGTGTGTATGTGTGAGTTGTTCCAGAGGGTTTCCTCTGTGTGAGGAGGAATTCACAATACAGTCAAGTTCATCTCCCCCCACATAACCAGCTGTGTTTATACTACAGAATGTCAGGCCAAGAGAGCTCTACCTCCAATCCCCCCAGCCCCCCTCCACCCACCCACCTCTGTCTGTCACGCTTTTAGTCTTTTCCCCCCTTTTGCTCTGTCTATCACATTCCCTCCGTCTCACACTCTGTCTAAACCTTCTCTCAGGCTAACCACGCTCTGTCTGTCTGTCTGTCTCTTCTGTCAGAGTCCTCATGTTTTTGCCTATCATTACCTCTCTACGGTTCCCTGCAGCTCTCGCTTCTCCTCTCTCTCTCTCTCTCTCTCTCTCTCTCTCTCTTTCTCTCTCTCTGTCTCCCTCTCTCTCTCTGAGAAGTGCAGCTCATTCCTTGGTTATGATCCCTCAGCAGTCTGAACCTTTGTGGCACTATTATGTATTAGGTAAATATCAAAGCATGATGGAACCACCATCTCAACACATTCAGCCTTTCAGCTGTGTATTACATAGTGCCGTTTAGAAAGCTGAGCTCTAAAACAAGCCACTGAGGGAAATTCCACCGATTTTCTGTGTACCGAAATTATAAAGATGCAAACAAAGTCATTCGTAAATAGTCTGAGTAGAGGTGATGGTAACCAGGTGTCTGAAGGTCTGAAGGTTATTACACGAAATGCTTACAAACATGTTATTTCTAATATCTCTGATGTTCCTTTATGATAAACGTTTTGGTCTAAAATGTATTAGCATAAAGGTGTTTCTGGTGGGGGCGGCGGGGGGCAGGTGAGGTAAATCCAGGGTCTTGTGGGGCAAAAGAGACCCCAGAAGACCACCATGTACCAGTACTGTACCATCATCAATATTCAAAGACAGAAGACAGATACATAGATAGACAGATAGATAGATAGATAGATAGATAGATAGATAGATAGATAGATAGATAGACAAGTAGACAGAATGATAGACAGATAGACAGACAGATAGACAGACGGACAGACAGATAGATATATAGATAGAGATAGATATATAGATAGATAGATAGATAGATAGATAGATAGATAGATAGATAGATAGATAGAATCTTAGACAGACAGACAGACAGACAGACAGATAGATAGATAGATAGATAGATAGATAGATAGAATCATAGATAGATAGATAGATAGATAGATAGATAGATAGATAGATGGATAGATAGATAGATAGATAGATAGATAGATAGATAGATAGATAGATAGAATCATAGATAGATAGATAGATAGATAGATAGATAGATAGATAGATAGATAGATAGATAGATAGATAGATAGATAGACAAGTAGACAGAATGATAGACAGATAGACAGACAGATAGACAGACGGACAGACAGATAGATATATAGATAGAGATAGATATATAGATAGATAGATAGATAGATAGATAGATAGATAGATAGATAGAATCATAGATAGATAGATAGATAGATAGATAGATAGATAGAATCATAGATAGATAGATAGATGGATGGATAGATAGATAGATAGATAGATAGATAGATAGACAGACAGATAGATAGATAGATAGATAGATAGATAGATAGATAGATAGATGGTTAGAGAAGACCTCTGCAAAAGACTGAAAGAGCCTTTCTGAAAGCTGGATTCTCTGGATTCCTTCAAGCTTATCTTGACCATTGTTGCTTAAACACAGTTTGCCTGCGTCTGACCATAAGTGACCACACACTGGAAGCATCCACCAGCATGCAACGACAACACCAGCAGGCACTGCAGCCACAGAGGAGACTCAGGCCTTGCAGTGTAGGCCTTTCCTCTGCAGACACTACAGCAACTGTCCACTTGTTGTGGGGTCAGTGCAAAGGTTCCCAGGAGTGGGATAAGAATCTTCCAGAGTAAGACGTTTCCTGCAGCAGTTACTGAACAAGTAAGCCAAAGTCCTGCCGCCTGGCTCACACACCAAGCTTAGAGCATGTTATGTAACTCTAAGCACATGCCACACTGGCCGGCTCAAAGTCCTCCTTCTTACCCAGCTGGCTGACCTCTGACCTGTGTGTGTACTGTATGGCATGCTTTCGACACCTGACACTCCTGATAAGAGTGAACACCCAATTATAAAACACAGGCCAAAACAATTCCATTACAGCTCCGTAGGGAACGGTTCATTACGACACATCAGGGTTTCTTTTTATACAGGCAGATATGTACAATCATACTGGATAAGCTACTGGAACAAATTCAATTCTGAATTATATGAAGGAAACGGAAAAAGGAACTTTGATTCAAACACATTGACATGAATACAACAGACATGACATGAGTGTAGCAGCATAACATTAACACACTAAAAGCTGCTGGAACAAAACATCTCTGAAATGTCAACTTTAAAGGGAAAGGAAAAAAAACTATTTTACTACTGATGTCAATGGAACCAGAACCTTTTCCAAGTAATTTTGGGCCATTTCTTTTGGTCCATTCATCACAATGTAAAGAGCAAAAGTTAAACTATGTACAAAACTAACAAAATGACAAAAATATTATTTGTTTTTGCAATACTGGGTCACGATTTTGAGAAAGTATTAACAAGTCATTATTTGGAGATACTAAGTGAATATTTGGAAAGTGAATATTTTGAGATACTAAGTGAATATTTGGAGATACTAAGTGAATATTTGGAGATACTAAGTTGATATTTGGAGATACTAAATGAATATTTGGATATACTAAGTGAATATTTGGAGATACTAAGTGAATATTTGGAGATACTAAGTCGATATTTGGAGATACTAAGTCGATATTTGGAGATACTAAGTCGATATTTGGAGATACTAAGTCGATATTTGGAGATACTAAGTCGATATTTGGAGATATTAAGTCAATATTTGGAGATACTAAATGAATATTTGGAGATACTAAGTGACTATTTTGAGATACTAAGTTGATATTTTGAGATATTAAGTCAATATTTGGAGATACTAAGTCGATATTTGGAGATACTACGTGAATATTTGGAGATACTAATTTGATATTTGGAGATACTAAATGAATATTTGGAGATACTAAATGAATATTTGGAGATACTAAGTGAATATTTGGAGATACTAAGTGAATATTTGGAGATACGAAGTAAATATTTTGAGATATTAAGTCAATATTTGGAGATATTAAGTCAATATTTGGAGATACTAAATGAATATTTGGAGATACTAAGTGACTATTTTGAGATACTAAGTTGATATTTTGAGATATTAAGTCAATATTTGGAGATACTAAGTGAATATTTGGAGATACTAAGTGAATATTTTGAGATATTAAGTCAATATTTGGAGATACTAAGTAAATATATTGAGATATTAGGTGAATATTTGGAGATACTAAGTTGATATTTGGAGATACTAAGTGAATATTTGGAGATACTAAGTGAATATTTGGAGATACTAAGTCGATATTTTGAGATATTAAGAGTATGTTTTGAGAGAATAAGTCATTAATCTGAGATAATGGCTTTCAAATGACGTCCAAAACTGACCAAAATATGAGATTTGAGGTTGTGTTCTGACAGGAGTGATATATTTTACACACCACCACTAACAAAACAGTAAACAAAGCAGCTCAGCTTGCTGAAAGCCAATAGACTAATAGGCGATGGTACACGCTGCGTGCTGCGCTGCTCTCACGCTGAACGGCAAGAACAGGTACTCGGCACTCGGCCAAGCGAAAGAGATAGAGCCCAGAGCCGAGCAGCTGACCGAAAGAGGAAAAAGCACTCTGGGGGAAAGTGGGAGCAGACACACAGTTACAGAGTCTCTGCCAAGCCTGACTAATTACAACAGCACCTTACAGGAAGAAGGAGAAGAGAAGGAGGGAGAGAAAAGAAATGGGCTTTTCCAGTGTAATGAGTTAGTACAGTACACTTCAGCACTGCTAGTCTGAGCTGAGAACTCTCCAGCTCGGATCAGTCAGCACACTTCACCAGCAGAGAGGCCACACGAGTACACGTAGAACCAACACTGCCCAGGAAGCAAGTCATTGAGCCCTCCAGAACCCTGTAAGCACAAGCTGAACGAGACGTAGGCCATAGTAAAGCTGATCAGATAAGCTGAGTGGGAATCTTTTACTGTTCCAATTCAACTTCAGAAAGATCATGAAAATGTCTTCAAACATAGTGATGTGATTGCTAACAGTCAATGCTAGCTAGCATTTATGCTAGTTCCATATGAAAGCCCAAGCCCACCAGGTTTTCTTCCTCTCTGTTTATGACAGCACGACAAAATATTGACTTAGTACCTCAAAATAGTTTCCTCTTTAGATTTTGAGTTATTCAAATGAAATTCTCAAAATTCATGTCAAAATAATTTTGTTATTCAGTAAAAAAAAAATTAAGCTATTATTTTGGGATAATAAGTTATTATTCTCACTTAATACGTCAAACGTTCGGGAAAATAAGTCATTATTTTGAGATAGTATGTAAATATTTAAGAAAACAGGTCATTTGAAGATAGTAACTTTTACTACTACTAAACTACTACTACAATTATAGTAAAACATGTCATTATTTTAGGATAGTACATCGACATTTTGAGATAGTAAGTCAAAATTGTAAGAAAATAAGTCAGTATTTTGAGATAGTATGTAAATATTTAAGAAAACAGGTCATTTGAAGATAGTAACTTTTACTACTACTAAACTACTACTACAATTATAGTAAAACATGTCATTATTTTAGGATAGTACATCGACATTTTGAGATAGTAAGTCAAAATTGTAAGAAAATAAGTCAGTATTTTGAGATAGCAGGTAAAAAGTTTAAGAAAACACTCCGATGGAAGTGGGACGCGAGCAGATGAGGCTTAGAACTATTTATTAAGAAAAAGGGGAAAACCAAAACATGAAAACGGAATAACAGGCGAGCGGTCAAACAACAAGAAAAACAGAGCAACGTAGGGAAAAAAAATCGGAGTAAGGGTACAGACAGTAGTATCGGCAACAAAAGGTCATAAAGAGAGAAAAAGGCTCAGTACGAACTGAACACAGAAACATTACTTCGCAAAGAGAGAAACAAACAACACAGCTTAAATAGGACTATTACAAGTGCTTCAATCAGTACTCAGGCAAGGCTGATCTGGGATTGGCTGCTGGTTGGGAGTGTACTGTCATGTGATCGCCAGGTGAATCTTGGGAAATAGAGTTCGCGGGGTTGCTAACAAGAAAACAAGTCTTTATTTTGGGATTCGTACATCAACATTTTAAGACAGGTCATTTTGAGATAGTGAAAACAGTAAGAAAAGAAATCATTATTTTGCAAACTAAGTAATTTTCTGACGAGAATGGGCTTCCAAAAGCGACGAGGTGGACTGTCATCATTACAGACCACGTGTATACTTATTGTGCTTGACCACATGGTCCCATATGGCTATATGGTGTTAGATATAATCATGTCTTACGATGATGCTGTGATGAAAACTCTAATCTCAGGATTCAGACGGAATTCCCTTCAAGACGGGGCATCGACAGTCCTAAGGACCCGCACATCACATGAAGCTTCTTTTCCAGTTAAAAGACCGTTTAAACTCGCTGTTTACTGCTTTCTCCCGCCGTCCTATCCCAAGTGCCTTGTTGTGACGTCTGTTCCGTCTTTCTGGTTTTCCTCCAGCATGTTCCTCATTGATTTTCCAAGCCTGGAAGAGGCACTCCATAAATAAAACATCATTATTATTACTGTTTTATTTCTATTATTAGACTACATGGCTGCCGTCTAGACCTCGTCCTCCATTTAGTCAGCTCCATTTAGCCGAGTCCAGTCCAGGACGGCTCCTGCTGCAGCCCCAAAAAAGCCCTGGCTGCCTGTGCAGAGAGGGGTAATCCCCCACCCAAATCCCCAGCAGGTATAATGCTGGATTAGGGGTTTCTCAGAGGCATTAGCGCTCCGAATACATGCTTCAAATTTGCTCTCACCTCCTCCTTGTGCCTGTGCACGCTTTCCCTGTCGCACAAACACAAGGACACTCTATTCATGCTCACGTCGCTCGCCCTTTCTCTCATTCGCCAATACAAAGCGAGTAGGAGCTCTTAGTCTGTTGTACCTAAAGAGTGGGCGCCCCGTCTGTGTGCTGCTCAACACTGGACCATAGGCAGCGGGCAGCTGTGCCAAGAATGAGACACCACAGAGCACATTGATCTGTGTGATCTCCGCTACAGCTAACTGCACTCCATCACGCTGACAGCACCCGCACTGAGAGAGAGAGAGAGAGAGAGAGAGAGAGAGAGAGACTCCCAGCCTCTCGTTCTTACACCAACAACACCAGCTGCTGAAGGATGAATTAAAGGCCGAAGCCTTTTCATTTGTTCCATGACAAAGTTCACATCCCTTACAGAGACCATTCCTGCATGCTTAGACTGTGCTCTCTCTCTCTCTCCCTCTCTCACTCAGCACTCGCTCTTTATCTCTCCCTCTCTCTCAACTCTCTCTTTCGCTCTCTCTCCTTCTTTCTCTCTCTCTCTCTCTCTCAACTCTCGCTCTTTATCTCTCGCTCTCTCAAATCTCAGTCTGTCTCTCTCTCTATCACTCAAGTCCTCTCTCTCTCTCTTTCTTTCTCTCACTCAACTCTCTGTCTCTCCCATTCTCTCATTCAAGCTCTTTCCCTCTTTACTCACTCTCTTTCATATTAAACCTCCCTCTCTTTCTCTCTCTCTCTCTCTCTTTCACTCTCTCTTATAGTAAAGCTCTCTCTGTCCCTTTCTTTCTCTCACTCAATTTTCACTCTTTCTCTCTCATATTAAACTTCCCTCTCTTTCTTTTTCTCTCTCTTTCTCTCTCCCACTTTCTCATTCAAGCCCTCTCTCTCTTTACTCACTCTCTCACTCTCTCTTTTTCACTCACTCATTCTCTTACTCTCTTTATATCCCTTGTTCTAATTCTCTCTCCCACTCACTCTCTCATATTAAAGCTCTTTCTCTCTTCTCACTTTCAAATTAAAGCTTTTTCCCCTTCTCTCTCTCTCTCTCTCTCTCTCCGTCTCTCACTCTCTCTCTCTCTCTCATATCAGAGCTGTCTTGAGCTCCCTCTTTCTCTCTCATCCCACTCTCTCTTTCTCTCTCTCTCATATTAGAGCTGTCTTGATCTCTCTCTCTCTCTCCACTCTCCCTCTCTCACTCTCTCTGAGCTGTCTTGATCTCCCTCTCTCCCCCGCACTCTCTCGATCTCTCTTTCTCTCTCTGTCTCTCTCTCTCATTCACTCACTCACTCACTTTGTATCTCACTTAGCTTTCTTGCCACCTTTCACTCACCCGTTCTCTCACTCACTCTCTCTATTGCCCTTACTCACTTTCATAGCAAAGCTCTATCTCTCTTTCTATCACTCACTCTCCCTCTTACATCAAAGCTCTCTCTATCTCCCTTTCTGTCTCTCTTTCACTCAATCTCACTCAATTCTTCTCTTTTTATCTCTCCAATCTCTCTCTCTCTCTCTCTCCATGTGTCTCTCTTGTCTCTCTATCTCTGTCTCCCTCTGTCTCTCTCTCTCTCTCTCTCTCTCTCTCTCTCTCTCCCTCTAGCAGTGCAGGAAACTGTCCAAATCTTGCATTCAGCAACTCACTGTAGGAGCATGCCAGATCCAGGGAAACGGAGCGCTGGAGAGAGACCAAGCATGCACAGTAAGTCATGTTCCGAGCTCCACATTTACACAGCACACACACGCAACGTGCCAACACATCTTCACTAATTCAAGCAGTGGATGACACACTGACTTCTGTAAACGTGACACCCATTTTACAGCCCGCTGACCTGCGGCGGCCTTTGATATTACTGGGATCCACCAATGTAGAGTCTCAGCTCAGATCCAGATAACGGATAATCAGCGGCGATAGATAATATCTTTTCATTCAAACACAAGTTTGTGCTTTCACCTATAGCACCTGCCAGACAGGCTGATTCATGGACACTCACAATTATAACTTAGAAAACAGGGTTCTTCAAGGGTTCTAGGTTATCCCTAGAACAATTAGCATGCTTAAACTGTGCTTTCCCTGACGAGATGCTTCTGCAGATGTATGGAGAATGTGTTGAACATGGTTCTACGTGGAAGACTTTTTTTGCTCTGTATAGCACCTAAAAAAATTTGCTATTGTTGGTCTCTCTCTAGCTTGTAACAATTGTGGAACCCTTTCTGGTGCTGTCTAGAACCACATACAACAGATTCTCTGTCAATCTGAAGACCCATTTCATCATGCAAAGAACAGTTAAAGCATGTAAATGGTTCTTTGGATGTTCTTGGCTTTATATAGAGCCACAGAACCATCTTTTTTCGAGAGTCCAGGAGACATCTGGACTGTTGTAGCTCCTTTAAAAGCTCCTCCACAAAAAGCCACAAACATTTAAAAACAGATGGTTCTCCAAGCTTTCTCGTTAAAGTTCTATCTAGAACCAATTTGCATACTTCAGTGGTTCTTTGCACGGTGAACTGGCTCTCCAGATTGATGAAGAATGTGTTGTACATGGTTCTATATGGTATAGCACTAAAAAGTGCTCTGCCATTGTTCTGATATCACACCGTAACAGTAGTGCTGCATATTGACCTATTTTCAAAAAGGTTCCATGTAGAACCATATACAACACATCAATCTAAAGAAGCCATTTCTCTATGCACAGAAGCATTTAAGCATGCAGTGTGTTTATGGTTCTGTATGGTTCTATATTCCAGTGGTCCAGTGGTGATGCAGTGGTCACCAGCCCTGGTTCTATAGATCTGCCTTCCTGCAGAGTCCAGTTCCGATCACAATCTGCCACACCAGCTCGGCCTGATTATCTCTTTCTGAAGTCCTTAATAGGCTGGACCAGATGCTTTAGTGTAAGTGTTAGTGTTAAGGGGGGGCAGCATGTCGGACGCATGTTGGTAGTGAAGCTGTTCCAGAAAGCGTTTCTCCAGCAGGACGGTTTGTGCCACTGCTATAAAAATTTAAAAATTATAAAAAGTTTTGGGTGGGTATTCTGTTTCCCCCCTGAGCTCCATTAACAAGCTCGTTTACAATGACTGCAGTACTTCCAAGTTGCCGGCTTCTTATTCACAATATACGTTCCACCTTAAATGGTTACTATCAGGTACCTGTACAGGTGCCAGAATGCAGCCAATTAAAGGAGCAGTGTGTAAGATTTAGGGGGGCACTCTGCAATGGTGTCATGCCAGACTGTCACAGAGGGACTCAGAATGGCAGCGGGTCAACTTCAGTGACGAGTCCCACTTTTGTCTTGGTGGAGACGACCAGCGAATCTGTGTGTGGAGGAACCATAGTCAGCACCAAGATGAACGATTTGTTGTCACACATCCAGAAGGCCTGGTGTCACTCCACCTCCACCCCTATCGCACCATCTGCAGGAACTGTGTGAGAATATTCAAGCTGCATGGGATGGAATATCACAGGACACCATTAGGAACCTCTACAACTCCATGCCAAGACGTCTGGCATGGTGCGACAGCAAACATGGTGGCCCTACGCCATACTGAGAGACACTACTTCTGTATGTGTAGCTCAATAAATATTGTCCATATCAATCTAAATGTATCATCATGTATTGTTCCTGGTAACCACAGCGTAACCACAGCACCATTTAAGGTGGAACTGGGAAATTCGGACAAGCCAGAAAATGACCTTATCAGAAAGTGAACGGTGGACTGAAACGCTGAGCAGGTCCGTCCTTGGATGTCTCAGCCCACCTGTGAGTGTGTGTGCCCGTATTCGAGACGTGTCAGAATTCCTCACCGTTCTGCTCCCCAGAGGCCTGGATATGATGACCCTGCTTATGTAATGAAGGTTGAGGCGACAGGGGGAGACACACACACACACACATTTACACATGCACACGGACACACTTACACACACACACACACACACACACACACTGGAGAGCTTTTGTTTTGCATTCCTGGCTGCTAGACAGTGCTGTTACTTAATGCACACTGGGGCTAATGATATCTGCTGAGATGTGAGGCCTCCTGGAGCCGAGCCAAAATGTCAAGGCCTGAAAACTTTCCCAAGTCCCCCGGGGGAAGCTGGCTTCTCCGCGATCAACAACAGCCTCTGTTCAGAGCCCAGCGCACGCCGTGTGTATTAGTGAGGGAATGACTGTGACACGTTGTACTCCGAATAGATGAGCACTGACTCACTAAACTGAGTCCGCCTCTTCATGGGAGCCCAGGGTGAGACTAATGAGTTTAATGAACTCTGACCCTACTAGGGATGGGTGTGGCTGTTCTTAGGCATGTGGAGTTTATAGTATACACATAAGAAGACATGCATTATCCATACTCATCTGCTCTCATTCATTTTTGGCCCTACCCAAACCTTACTGTTCCCTTTAACCTACAGCCACCAAACTGCATCTATTCACTCAGGGCAGATCCCCAAACTCTAATCCTTAGACATACTGACCCGCACTCCTCTATGTGTCGTTTATTCATCCCTTGTTCCTCCCATAGACTCCCATTCATTGTTGGCCCCACCCAAACCCTACTGTTTCCTTTAACCTACAGTCACCAAACTGCATGTACTCACTCAGGGCAGACCCCCAGTAGGGTTTGGGTAGCACGAAAAATGAATGGGAGTCTGTGGGAGGAATGAGGGATGAATGAACGACACAGAGGAGTGCGGGTCAGTATGTCTGTGGATTAGAGTTTGGGGGTCTGCCCTGAGTGAATACATGCAGTTTGGTGACTGTAGGTTAAAGGAAACAATAGGGTTTGGGTGGGGCCAAAAATGCAACTGGCTAGCAAGAAGCTTAAACTGCATTTTCTTCAGGGAATGTTCCTTTCTAGTTGTTATTATTATTATTATTACTATTACTATTATGATTATTATTATTATTATTGCTCAGTATGGCATAAATTTCCCGCACTTTGCTCAACATCACTGCAATTTTCCTCTCCTCCAGGAGAGGAGGTTCTGTTTCCTAGCATGTAGGTCAATGACGATGGATATTAGCCACCTAGGCTATCTCACTGACGAACTCTCCAGCTATCAGCAGGAGCGGGAAAGTTCTGGAGCCTGTATGCTTTTGTTCCATTTGTCCATGACTGCTAAGCATTCTCCAAAAGTGTGATTTAGAATTTGCTGCAGCGCTGCCTAAAGGCTTTTTAAGCCCCCATAATACTGTAATCCATTGGTTAACAGTAGAACGTGAATAAAACATTATGCCTTCAGGACTTTATCGCCTTTGAAAGAGGAATTCTACTCATTTTCTACATTCTGGAATAATTCGGCCCTGGAGATGTAAACAGACTTACCCAGACTGGTTAATGTGGTTTCAGTTGCAGAAAAAACGTACAGATTTCTTTGCAGTGGTGGTGATGGGAACCAGGGGTCACCATGTCTACAGCACTAATATATACACTTTATTTACTATATATACCACCAGTGATTTTATATGTAATATTAATCTGTAATACATTCATCGTCAAAGGAATAACTGCACCCAGAAGGAAGCGATGGACTGCAATGCTATTGAAGATAAAGGTCCCATGCAGTTTGAATATTCTCGCACAGTTCCTGCAGACTGTGCGGTAGGGGTGGAGGTGGAGTGACACCAGGCCGTCTGGACGTGTGGCATGTAACAACAAACCGTGCATCTTGTTGCTGACCACAGTGCCTCCACACACGGATTCACTGGTCGTCTCCACCAAGACAAAAGCGGGACTCCATGACAGTCTGGCACGACACCATTGCAGTCTTTGGTGATGTTGATGTGGTGTTAAGGACAGTCGTCGTAACGGTCTGTGTGCATGTGGTCCTGCGTGGTGCAGCCGTCTGCCAAGGGTGCTGGCACTAACTGGATGACTCATGGAGGACATCACTGCTCGCTGAATGTCCTCACTTGTGGTTCTGCTGTGCTTACGTCACACGGGTGTCCGAACATGAAACTTGAATCATTTCCATGTCTCATGATGCCGAACCTACCCACCAAGTTTCATTCCTGTCAGTTGATTGCTTCTGGGTGCAGCTATTCGTTTGGCGACGAGTGGATATGCGTGCAGAACACTCTACATGAACTCTCAGACTACTCGACACACTGTACTCAGATACACAGACACCCCGCATCCTCACAAACACTCTCTGCCAGTCCATTCTTGAGATGAAAGACTAAAAGTGGGGCAGAGGAGGATCAAAAATCAGCAGTACTGCAGTGGTAGAAACGGAGAGGGACCCCGCCACCCCCCACCCGCCTCGCTCAATTCTCTTATTAAAAGCCGCTGGAAAAAAAAAACAAGGTAGCTTCACTGGGGGAGAGCCCCAGTCAGCTGCCCCGGAGCAGCGGGGTAATTGATACATAATTGAGGAAAAGATCGGGAGCCCTTTAATTAACTACGAGAGGATTGCGGCATGCTTGTAGAGAGTGTGGTTATGCTTGCTGCCATGCCCTTAAGAACAATACCAGCACATCATCTCTCTTTTTTTCCCCTCATTCAAGGACCCAGTCAATGACTAAACGATCATTATTATCAAAAACGAGAGCCAAAGCCTTTTTAGATTTGACCTCGGGTAAGTCGGCTAATGTGATTAAAGTTAAAGGTAGAGCGAGAGCAAATTGAATAATCACAGCCACAAGAAAGGCACTGCGTGAGAAAAGCATTCGTCACGCTTCGCGCGGACTGGAAGCGCCGTATCACTCCATGTCATCATTTGGACGAGCGGAGGCATTGGGCAACGCCAGAGCCAGCTGGAAAGTGTCACTGCATTTCTGAGCGATTCAAAGAAAAGGAGTGTAACTTGGACGCGGCGCGGTCAATAAACAAACTCTGAGGCCGGACAGCCTTTTTTTTTTCCATGAAAAAAAGCAAACAGCTCCCATTCAAAGAATAGAAACCTCGCCACGGGGGTTGGAGGGGGGCCTACTAGGGACGGGCCCACACAGTGCAGCCGCACTGAAGAAGGAATTGTGGGTAAGTACGAATAAAGCAAAGCTTTAAAGCTTTCAGAAGAATGGAAAATCATCAACAACAACAACAACAAGCACACAAATCCCAAAGTTGGAACAGGCAGGATTGAGAAACGTTACTATTGATGGAGCGGTCGGTCATGTGCTACACTGCCTGAAGAGCCAGAGCACACTTTGCGCAGGAGTTCAATGAAACTTGCTAATCCAGCAGCTTCTTAGCGGTTAGTGCAAGATCTGGAACACGCCATTTGGTCAGGGCTTTTCTTTAACCCCTTACAGCTGCCACAGGATGGAAAACTGTATTTACATTCTCGTAGCTGAATAAGAAGAGTCAGAACTGACATACCCTGAACCTCAAACACTGTTGTTCCACCTCCCGGTCCAAATCCTGCATTTCCAAAAGGGGACGGGAAAAACGATTCCCAAATCCCAAACTGTTACGGAACAGACTCCCAACATTTACACCCCCAACATTTACATACAACCACAACAACGGAGCAACAGCAACCAAAATGGTGGACTATGTGGAGAAATCTAGCGTTCCAGGCTGGGAAGGGATGACGGCACTTTCCATTCCCTTCCCAAGGAACCGAACTGTCAGCGGTACATGGTTGATGGTTGAAGTTGCTTCCTATTCACCAGCTTCTAAATCAAACATCCCATTCCATTTTAAATGCTGCAGCTTGTACAGGCGCCAGAATGTAACTGCGGCACCATTTAAGGTGGAACAGAAAATTCCCAAAACAAGCTGGAGGACAGGAACTCCAGCTCCCACTTCTTTAACAGGATCCCGGACAACTTTAATCCTGCAGTCGGCACGTTTCACTCTGGACAGTTTCCCAAACTCTTGGACAATATGGAGCAGCTCCGCTCAGCGTTTGAGCCTGAAGAGACTGAAGAGAGGAGCAGCTCCACCTTTATTGGCATCACAAACCCAACAGCAGCCTGTAAGTAGCAGCCATGCTGTGTGATTGTATCCGTGTTTGCCGGTTGAAGCAGATCATCTTAGACTGAGAGTTCCATAGTGAGGAACAGCTTTAATCTACTGTGTGTTGACGTCCAGATGGAAATTGAGTAGCTAGTATAGGTAAGGTTAGCTACTAGCATTAGCTCCAAGTAACTAGCATAGCTACCGAAATAGAATGAGGGGCGGAGCTTATTTACACAGAGGCTCATTTTATTTAGTCTGCTTCCACATGTTGTGTCTGTGTGATCATCACTGCGGCGCCTCGCTGTAAACCAGCCAATCAGAGCAGAGCTCATCTAATTATTCATGAGCTCACCAAAAAAAGGAAAACAGCTTTTAGGACCAAATTATAGGGTGTAAACGGGGGTGTAAAAACGCATCTGTCCATTTTTCAGCCCGACCAAAATCGCATGCCTTCTACGTAGAAGATCAGAGAGCAATATTAAATACTAAATAAATACGTTTTATGGCACCTTAGCAACACTTAGGTGGAAAAACTACGTGGAGTTATTCTTAAGCAATGAAGGAGAAGAAGAATGGACTCCTGGACTCGCTGGTAGGTCCTGGGCATTTAAAGGGACACTCCTGCCTAAGTGCCTAAACGGGACCATCACTACATCTGTACATCTAAACAAGCCAACTTGCTTCCCACAGCAGTGATTTAGGAGCATGTATTCCAGATATTCTCTGGACTGCTTCTAGGCTCGAAAACATCATTTACGCCTGATCGAACATACCGAACTCGCAGAGCAAGCGGTCCCGAGTAGGAA
>CM067475.1:2739464-2767976 GCA_034552555.1 Semaprochilodus insignis
ATCTTGAAAACGTGTTGGTATGCTAAATTCACCAAATTATCCTGAAAGTTTTATTCCATTAAATCTGTGCCAGTAGAGTGTAAAACGAGCTTGAGCTCCTTGGCGCATTTCTATAAAGCTTCCTTTGTGTCGGACTGTGGTCCGTCCCCTGCCCTGGACATTTCTTGCTTTAACACCCCCCTGCATCTCTGAGGGGCTTGTTATTGAGCGGATAAGTTGAATCAGGTGTGTTTGGGGCAGGAAAAGCACTGAAATGCACAGGGCAGAAACCCTGACCTATACGTTAGGCTCTTCACTGCCGTCTGGTGGAGCAGAGACTCCAGACATCACATGGTTCTTCAACGTGAGTACGTAAAACATTACTGAGAAGATGGATGTGCATCTAAAACGTCCTAATTTACTATTCTGGTGATTCTGATCCATTCATCCTTTCATCTGTTCATCTATTTAGTTGTGCCCTAATCTATCTAACAAATAAGCCTGCATCCCCTCAGTTAGCACTGTATTACACTGCTGCCTATTAAAACACTGCGGAGGTGCACTCGCTTAGCTGAAGACTAGTG
Source organism: Semaprochilodus insignis (assembly GCA_034552555.1). Lineage (NCBI taxonomy): Eukaryota > Metazoa > Chordata > Actinopteri > Characiformes > Prochilodontidae > Semaprochilodus > Semaprochilodus insignis. Next base: position 2,740,028 of record CM067475.1, read on the forward strand.
ATGCGTGATGAGAGCAGAATCATATCGCTGTCAGCTGAGAATTGTTTTTTGTACTGGCAGCTGCTTTTGAGCCACATTACACCAAACCCAGTTTCTCAGTTCTCAGTTTAACCTCACAGCAGATACACAACAACTTTGAAGTAAGCCCGCTGCACACCAGACGTAGTGTCATGTTACACATTGCGTCTATAGAAAGCCAACAGGAAGCAAGTATGTAGACCGATCAGCCATAACATTAAAACCATCTCTTTGTTTCTACACTCACTGTCCATTTTATCAGCTCTGCTTATCATATAAGTCCAAATTGTAGTTCTACAGTTACAGACTCTAGTCCATCTGTTTCTCAGCATACTTTTTTAGCCCCCTTTCAGTGGTCAGGACAACCACACGACCACAACGGAGCAGGTGTTATGTGGGTGGTGGGTCATTCTCAGCACTGCAGTGACACTGATGTGGTGGTGGAGTGTTAGCATGTGTTGTACTGGTGTCGATCAGACACAGCAGTGCTGCTGGACACCTCAGAGTCACTGCTGGACTGAGAATCGTCCACCAACCATAACTATCCAGTCTGATCCACTCACACCAGCACAACACACACTAACACACCACCACCACGATGTCAGTGTCACTGCAGTGCTGAGAATGATCCACCACCCACATAATACCTTCTCTGTGGTGGTCCTGTGGGGGTCCTGACCACTGAAGAACAGGGTAATACAGTATACAGAGAAACAGATGGACTACAGTCTGTAACTGTAGAACTACAGAGTGCTCCTATATGGTCAGTGGAGCTGATAACATGGAGGGTGAGTGTAGATACAAGGAGCTGGTTTTAATGTTATGGCTGATCCGTGTGTAAAGGTCGACTGATGGATTTAGGCAGTTAACTTGCCCGATGCAAACTTGTGGGGTATAGGATTCCAGTCATTGTTAGCTACATTAGCATTGCAGCTCCTGTGTTAAAGTAAAGGAGCATACTTCAGACATTCCAAAGATGTCTTGGCTGACTAGTTACCACCGGGCGTTTGGGGAGGAGTGGGGGGGGGGGGTTGGCTCTTTTTTAGCTTTAAGCCTTTTTCCACCCAACAGATTCACTCCGCTCATTTCCTCGCTGACGGCTGGAATCCAAACACAGGGAGGCGGAGACTCCCCTCACGTCCAGCAGTCAGCCAGAGGCCAACATATGCTGCATGCATGAAAGTCACATGAAAGGTCAGCAAGACCACCATCGCTGCGCTGGTTTTGCTTTCACGGGCTGTAAGATGATCTCCTGCCCGACAGACATACTGCCGAGACTCCACAGCTAGCTGGGTCTTTTGCTCTGGATAACTAAGGCAGTGCAGATGCTCTTAGTGTTGGTCATGTGACTGTATTAGTACTGGAGTTATTGTCTGTCCCATTGCTGATGTGTGCACTTCTAACTTTTCAGCGGTCTCCATCAGCAGAAAGGCCTAAAATAACAAAGCCCTCCCCAAAACCCCTTATTGTATCACTCCTCCCCAAATCCAATTATTTATTCAAGACATGCCTGTGGCGTTCACACGAGAATGTTCCAGCGGATGCGTTCTCAGGAGCTGTCCAGCTGTGCTTTTCCACTAAACCCTCAAACTAAACTCCCTCTGTGGCCCCGCTGTGCCGCAGACTGGCCTTGCGTTCTGTAAGCATGCCAGATTTTCACACCTCTTATTGCTCTTACCCTCTGAACTCTCTGGACCTGCCATGCTGAAACATACACGCACATGCGCACACACACATGCACACGCACGCACACACATGCGCACACACAAACACACATGCACACAATCACACAAACACACACACGCACACACACACACAAACACACACACGCAAACGCAAACACACACGCAAACACACACACATGCGCACACACACACACACACACATGCACGCAAACACACACGCAAACACACACACATGCGCACACACACACGCGCACACACATTCACACACATGCGCGCACACACACTCACGCGCACACACACACACTCACACACAAACACACACACACACACACACACATGCGCACACACATTGTATTTGTACAGTGTCAGGACATAACTATATGTCCCATATGTATTGCATACATATAGTGCTGTGCAGTCGTGTAGTACCACCACTCAGTTGTTTAATATCCATTTATTAATTTTCATTTCGTGCTTTTATATCACTTAATAATGTGATAACTGCAGGCAATCTGATCACCGTGTTATCATGCAATGAGACAGTCAGATAATGGGTAAACTCTGTGTTTAGTAATCGTATTTCTGCTTTATAACCTCCCAATACAGTCATGGAAGAAGACGTGTCATAGACGTAACCTGTACTTGGGGAAACTGACGTGACATGCATCATCTAGAAGATACATAGGCCTGATATGTAAATGTAGGTGGTTTCATTGTGGCTCCTAAACTGTTTTGTTGCCGTCTCATGGTTGCTGTGTTGAACACTGCTTGCTTGTTTCCGGGACCTTACCGGAATTTCTGTTTTCGCACACACGCTGACTAAAATAAAATGAAAGAAATCAGAGTAAGAGTTCACATCCACTGAGAAATTCCATTACTGAGCCACAATCCAGCTCTGTTTATCAGAGCTCCTAATCAGACTTCCAGACCTTACTCTGATCTGACATATCGTATCTATGCTATGGACATGACCACTTGAATAATCAGTCAACCTTTATTTTCACGTCGAAATACATTGAGGGCGATTCGACTGAAAAAGAAATGAAAATGGAATTTATTAACATAAAGAATCTGACAATAAAATCTATTTTTAAAAAAAATATGATTTAATTAAGAAGGGAAAAAATAAATAGCTCAAAATTGAAAATAAGTCAAAATAAAATTTTATAACACCTGATAAAATAAGAAAATGAATAATACAAATAAGAAAAAATAAGAATAAAATGTAAAAGCAAAAATAATAAAAGACTCAAATTCAAAAAGACAAATGATAAAGGAAATTATGAACTCAGTAATAAAATATAATAAATAATGATGATGATAATCAGATAACTGCAGAGGTCTGATTATTAAGTGCATGTAAACACACTCAACGTCAGAAGAAAAAGCAGAAAACGTGTTATTACCGTATCGCCAAAGTTCAGTCTTAGACATTGGTTGCATTTTCTGCTTCTTGTGATCCGAAACACCAGCAGCTTTTTGTTTTATATGCCAGTTTTCTTCTTTATTGTCTATTTCTATTTCTCCGTAAAGTCTTCTGTATCAGCTACACATCCTTTCAGAGCCATAGCTTCGAGTTGTCTTCTCACAGTGGAAGGATTATAGGATTTTTTCAGATCTGAAGCAAGAGTGAAGCTGATTTAAAAGTTTTTACACTACTATATATATATTAGAGGTGGAGATATGGAGAAATATCATACTGTGGTACATCAAGAGTATATGTGGAATATCAGGATATGTACTGGTTCAGACTCTCATCAGTTGGACTGTAGAGTCTTTAAGATCACCAACAACATCCTTTCAGTTGGGTGCGTCTAAACTTTTGACTGGTACTGTACATTATGCTTTGCTGTTCAGTGCTTTAACATACCACTGACCTCATCTGACCTCACCTACTTTAACATACCACTAACCTCACCTGACATATGGCCCAAATACTGCTGGCCTACATCTGGAGAGTCCAGAGAGATGCCCTTTTTGGGTCTTATGTATGTGAAGATGTGAAGGTGCTGTGATCACTGTGAGGTGTGGAGTGCTGTGAAGTGAGGTGCAGAGTGGAGAGCACTGCACTTGGCTGCGGTGCGTGCGCTGGGAGGGCCGCAGCTGCAGTCCTCAGTCTGGAAGCGATGCCTCTCCAAACACATTCCTCCTTAAATGACTTTTCCATTCTCGTATTTTCAATGGCATAAAATGAGCTGCTATATTATTCCCAGCGAAAAGCAATCCTTTCCTCTGCTAACTCCAGGGCTGTATATTTTGGAATGAATATGGGCAGAATGTCTTGCGTTCCATCCCAAAGCCATGCAGCACATTCATAAGAGCGAATGGCTGCCCTGGCAGATAAACAGAATTGCTCTTTTGTCATACACTGATATTTAGGAGGCTGTTTTTGATGAGCTCGAAGGGGTGAACCACAAAAAGTGGTTGGACATTCTGACAAGACTTAAGTCACCCTGTGTGTTTAAGGTGGTAATAACTTCAGGCTCCTGCAGAGGGCACTGCATGAAGATGATGGTGCTGTAAACCCCTGCGGGGTGTCAGTGACGGGATCCATAGATGGAGAAGAGGTGCTACAGTGCAGTGAATGTCTCGTTCCATGTATGTAAAATGGCTCCAAAGCAGATGTTAATGATTGGCTAAAAGGAGTGACTGCATTTGGGCGTGCCAAAGACCATAGTGTGAAGGAAGTAGCTGAATCTGCAGGTGTTTGGAAGCGTACGGTCATACGGGTCTACCAGCAGTGGTAGACCCGGAATTGTGCCAGGGAAGGCATCCACCAAATCTGGAACTACTGCGCAATTATTTGAGTGTCTGAACATTGATGTGGCCTACATCCAGAAACTTGTCCAGTCCAAGCCAAATCCAGTCACAGCTGTTATTGGTGCTCGTGGGGGTACTACAGGCTATTAGGTACGTTTCAGTCACAGGGGGTTAATTTTTTTGTCTGTTGAGCTTATGCCCCCATTAAAAGAAAGTTATGTTGTGATTACATCAGTTATTAAAAGCATAAAAAACAATGCATAGCCTTACAACCAGGAGCCTTCAGGCTACATCACATGGTTCAGCTTTAGCTGTTGTATTATTTGAATGGGAAGCCACTTGTAGACTGTGAACATATAGCGAAACCTATCAGACCGTACCAAGAACAATATAGATATATATATATAGATAGATATATAGATAGATAGATAGATAGATACTTTATTGATCCCAAAGGAAATTTAGCAGCCAGTAGCAGTATACAGCATAGTAAAACAAAACAAAAAGGCTTGTACAGTATGAAACCTAGGTGGGAAACCTAAGTGGGTAGGTACTGGCTCAGCAATATTATTAGCTATTACACTATAAACTATAAATAGTACAGTTCGCTATGAATAAATATATCTCACTTTACAATGAGGCAAGAAATATATACAAGAAAGTCTATCTACAAAAAAAATACATATATAACTGTAGACCTATAGAAAACATGTAAAACTCGCAGAGATGAAAAGGCAGTGCAATAATAATAAATAAATGTGCAAGAGGCGCAGATATCAGCAGATAATGACTGAATAAACATAATAAACATGTGCATATATTGGTATTTGGGTAAAGGGTCTAGAGTGTCCAGGAGTCTAGATGTACAGGATACACAGTAAAGCGTCTAGAGTGTCCAGGAGTCTAGATGTACAGGATATACAGTAAAGTGTCTAGAGTGTCCAGGAGTTTAGATGTACAGGATATACAGTAAAGCGTCTAGAGTGTCCAGGAGTGCAGATGTACAGCATATACAGTAAAGCGTCTAGAGTGTCCAGGAGTTTAGATGTACAGCATGTACAGTAAAGCGTCTAGAGTGTCCAGGAGTTTAGATGTACAGGATATACAGTAAAGTGTAACAGTGCGAATAGTGTGATAGTAAGTATTTTTGTATTTTGTGCAGTGGAAGCTGCCACAGCAGGTACTGTGGTGTTGCCACATGACCACATATTCAGTCCGATTCGTGATGCATATACAATGAATAATTTCCTAAAGAATCATAATGTAATCAAATTGAATAATCAAATGGCTTTGATTATGCAGTCCTGCAGTTCACTACCCAGACTGGTTGCTTTATGGTCAAGATGCTGCACTTCCTTCTCTTTCTCTCCCTCTCCATCTTTGGTGGCACTTGCATACACGCAGTGGTCCATCGAAACAGACCTGGTTACATGCCAGCCTACCCCACAGTCTTTGAGCAGACGTTTGAGGAGGCATCCAGCTGAGAGCCTATATGGACCTGGCCGAGAGCAAGGGCCAGAGAGGCCAGTGGACCATAAACTCCATCCCTCTCTGTGCTGCTTTGGCATTCATCACGCCTCCTAAAGGAAGCGTTTCCGCTGCCCGCCCGCCGAGACGAGAGCCTATTCCATCATGAAGGATGCGATGGCGCATGATGTCATGGTGTTATCATATCAGGGCGTCCATCAGCGTGGCTCTCCCAGGGCAGGCGCGTGGCTCTCTTATTCTGCTGGATGCCGCTGTGTGCGCTAAGCCGCACCCCGCCTCTAATCTCGACCCCCCCCAACCTTTTCCCTTATCTGTTCCATTGCAGGCAAGGACGAACAGAGCCGAGTAAGTGTCCAGGTAGGGCCAAGTTCATTTCTCATAGGAGGCTTATTGCACAAGTTGTGGAGCCATAATAGATGTGCTTGGTCTTCTGCTTCTTTTGAGTGGGATTTTCACTCCTCGTTCCTGGAAGAAGGAGCTGGAAGCTGTGGTCATGGACGTTCTGTCTGGAAGCTGGCGTGCCGAACACTTATTTCTTTGCTGCTGTTTATCTCGGGTTATGCACCGGCTTGCTTTGCATGCGCGTCCAGACGGCCCTCTGTTCTTATCCAGGGAACTGTAACAGGAAGCGACTGGTATTTTGTTTATGTCCAGCATGTTGTGACCCATAGCTGTGAGTGTACACACCAGACCTAGCTCTGTAATCTTCCTGCCCCATTTGCATAGGCCCTTGAGTGATACAATAGGCTTTATTTTGTTCATGGCATGTGCACGCACCCTATGTGAGTAAGCCTTCAGGCTTGAACGAAAACATCCAAAAATATCCAAGTATAGAGAGTCCAGTGCGGGTTCCCGGCGCTTTGTCATTGCGGGCCTCCTAAAGACGTTTCCCGAGGCGCTCTCTGTCCCCTCCCTGTACTTTGATACTGGAGGGAGTGAGTAAGTGAGCTAGAATGAGTGTAGAGGAAGGACTCTCCCTTCTGAGAGAGAGATAGAAAGAGAGAGGGAGCCAGAGCAGAGCTGTCCATCTCCTCTCCCTCGTCTCCTCCAGCACAAAGGAGGCCTGGGCCTCTGCCACTCTCTGGGATGCCAGCCATCTGATTGTTATCTGTCTATTCAGTTTGTGGAGGTGGGGTGCACTCTGCACCCCTCCCAGCCTAAAAATAACTCAGGACAGGGGTTCTATTGAATCTGGCCTAAGTCCTTGGATCGCTGTCAGATCAAACTGGCCTACGTGTGGTGGAGGTGGTGGTGGTGGTGGTGGAGGGGGGACCGGGGTTTGCTTGCTAAACCAGCCATTTGTTTGGACTCTGGCAGGCAACTTTAGAGGCATTGCTACTGGACGGCTGCATTTGTGCGCCCCCTGGTGGCTGCTGGTTTTCAAAGCAAGAGAGGACGACAAGGCAGAGACCGAATGCAACAGTACTGCATGATGTCACCAAGATGTTTATATGTTCAAGCGCCTCCGTGGAAACAAATTTTGAGCACACTTGCATGTGGTTTTATCACCCGCACTGAGAAACCCTGACCTTGTAAGGCGATGATATCTGCATGTTTGCGTGTGGTTTGAGGGTATCCGGCACATTGGTGTTGCTGATATTCCACTGCTGGGTTAAGTATAGACCACCCTGGAAGGTGTGTTGGGGGCGGCTAATAAATTATGCAGCACTAAATGGACTGCAGTCGGAAACTGAAAACATGCACAGTGCGTCTGGATGGTAGATATAACTAATCAAATGGCCAGTGAGTACAAAGTGGGTGTACTCAGGGGTGGCGCCAGATCCAGGGGCCTCGTGGTGGACTCAGATCAGAAGCAGGGGCCCGAAGGATGAGCTATTGAATATGTAATAAAGAAATGAAACAAAGGCCTTTCAGCCTCATGCTCTGTCAAATGCAAAATGAACAGCAAGCCCCTCTGCCTCTACACCGGGGGTCTTGTCATAGTCTTGTGTTGTCCCTTCTCAGACACACCCGACCAAGTCAGTGAGTAGCTTGTTATTGAATTAATGAGTAGCATCTAGTGTACTGAATGAGGGGAAGCGCAGGAATGTGCATAGTGTGGGGTCTCCAGGAGCGGGGTTGGGGACCCCTGCTCACAGGTACCCACATTTTGTGTTTATCCTCTGTTTCATAACAGATGAAAGCTGGATTCATTAAAAACAACCCACCACCAAAAATGCACATAAACAAACAAGCTGTTTATTAAAGTCTAGTGTACTATTAAAGTCTCTCTCTCTCTCTCTCTCTCTCTCTCTCTCTCCTGCAGTAAGCTGCGTATGGCCGATGTGGGCGGCTCCTCAGTGTGATGTGTAATGGCTCCAGTGCTGAGTGCTCTGTGGGGGTCTGGGGTTACAGGGTCAGAGGTCGGAGGGTCAGCAGCATTGGCTAATGGAGAGCTGGCTTTGGTCGGCACTCTCACAGTACTTTCTGCCCTCCTCATCCTCACCCTGCTGCTGCTACTGCTCTGTGCGAGCTGCCAAGGGTAAGTACCTGCACATCCTAATATTAATAATAATAATAATAATAATAATAATAATAATAATAATTTCAACAACAACAACAACAACTGGAGACACCCGGATGGTGTTCTACTCCAGTCAGAGGTTCTAGTATACAGGGGGAGCTATCTTCATTGTGTACTGCATCCCATCATGCACCACGGCCTCACCAGCTCTCAGCCTGCTTCAGCCAGAGTAAATGGTGGCGGGTAACACTGGGGAGCAGCCAGCTCGGAGTATAAATGTGGGTGTAGTGATTGTAGTGGGGTGTGTTTTGGTCAGAATGAGCCTCAGAAAGTTAAAATATACAGGTCTGAAGATTAATAAAAGATGAACTCGCTTTAGAGGATCAGGTTTAGAGTGAAATAGCCGAGGGTAGCTAACAGCTAGGCTAAACGTATTTCAGGTGAACTGAGCAGCGTTAGCAGCAGCTAGCTCTAAACAGTGGATACAGTAATAACAGCTCTGAGGTAAATGTGAGGTAACTGGTCATGTGACTGTGTTAGTATACTACACTGTAGGTCAGAACTTGTTACTGTACTGTACACTACACACAGGGGGCGTATACAGTGTGCAGTACATACTACTGTAGTCTGTAGTGTGCAGTATAGTAGTGTACCATTTCTAATACAGTCAATGATTGTGCCATTTGGTGCTGGATGATGCAGCTGTGTGATGTCCCAGGTAATAAAATGTAAAGTCTAATTTCTCAAAACCAGCACAAACCAGCACCAGCACAGCACACATTAACAGGGTGGTTGCAGCTTTACACAGTTCTGTTTAGGCGGTGATTAAGCGGATGCTGGGTCCGTTATATCATTATACTGATATACATGTGCAGTATAACCAAAGCTCTAATTGTCCCATCTCTAGTACTGATTGACGCAGCGTAGCTCTAATTAAATAATGTGCATTTGCAAAATGGCTTTGGCTATTTGGCATGCAGGTCTAATCTGATGCTTTAACTTGAGGCATTCGGGTCAGGTTAACTGATTCACCATATGTGATGGGGCAACATGCTGTAGGTTCACGATTCGAGTTAATCAGCATTTTTCCAGTAATGACTCTTCTCTGTGTTTTTTCCCCCAGGCAGAAGAAAGCAAGCCGGCTCCCTGGAGACCATGAGAACCTGATGAATGGGGTATGTTAGCGGGAGGCTTTCCGTGTAAAGGATTTTCTGCATTTCAGATCGTTCTCTGCATGACTGAGGCTCTAAACAGAGCCCTGTAGGGCCTTTATGAAGTTCTGTTGCTTCAAGGTGTTTTCAAATGACTTTAACATGAGTGCTTTGGGTGGAGCTGCTTTGGAAAGGGTGATGCTGCAGTGGAGTAGAGCTGTACAGTATATTGCTTTCATTCCTTCATTCATTCATTCATTCATTCATCCATCCATCCATCCATCCAACTTCTACTTCGCACGAGATTTGTTGTACATGGGGGATGTGGGGTCATGTAGTTTTACTACAGAATGAGTTGAATTCTGAAGACTAAACAACCTCATTTTTCACAAGATCCAGTGGAACTTAGAGGGGAAAATGTACACAGGGTAAAGGCCTGGTTCAGACAGCTTAAAGGGGAACTCCACCCAACTTTATTCCAAAATTCTACATAATTAAATGATTGAGATGTAAACAAAGACATTCCGAGTGGTTTGGTGTGAAACGCTCTGTTCTAGAGAAACTCATGTCAGAGTCAGAATTGCTCACAGTAGTGCTGGTGATAGGAACCAGATGTCCACTCTAAAAGCTCCCTCACTGAAAATTCTTACATGAAATGGTTTTGAATATGCTGTCTAATGTCTGACTGCATTTCAGATCCTTCTCTGCACGACTGAGGCTCTAAACAGAACCCTGTAGGGCCTTTATGAAGTTCTCTTGCTTCAAGGTGTTTTCAAATGACTTTAACATAAGTCCATCCATCCATCTTCTAAAGCCCTGTTCGGACGGGATTACTTGTACATGGGGACGTGTGTAAATGTTAGTTTTACTACAGGACGCCAGTAAAATTTATGTCTGATTCGCACAGATAAGAAATCTCAGCATAAATGACTGAGATTGGAGTCGCTACCTGATTTACGTGCAGACGTCAGCTCCAAAAAAACGTGCGTAATACGTAGGATCTTATAATCCACTATTAATATTATATTAGTAGTGAGATTTTAGATAGGAAATTAGCAGCTACATGTTCATAACCCGTGGCTGTAGGCCACGCTACACAGTGATTTACCTGAAGCGGCCAGAAGCGTTGCTCCTCTAAGGACGTCTTCTGGATGTGAGTGTTGTACGTCATACAGTATCTGAGGTTTGCCACATACTTGAACCACCTGAGGTATCTGTGCCATGCACAGGGAAGCTAAATGCCTCCTCGAGCTCCTCCATACCGGAGCAAAAACATGAAAACTCCTTTTCCACAGGATATGATGCTACCTGATCACCCACATGTCTATTTGCACAGGATTAATATAACCTGAGGTTATTTTAGTGGCTCGTTTTACAGAAGGTAAAAGGCGCTGGAATCTTTACTAACACAGGAGCACACAGTTGGTAAAAATGACTGGCATGGCGCATTCAGACAGGACTAAAATCACAGAGGAACTTCGGTAATAAGTACAGTACCCCGCCTCCGCATGTTAAACTAATCCCGTCTGAATAGTGTTTATGCCACCTATCTTTCTGGGGGCCTATCCAAGCGCTCAGTGGATGGAGGACAGGAAACACCCTGGACAGGCCACCAGCCCATCACGGCAGTATATTGCTCTTTGATCGTAATGATGATGATAATGGCTTTTGCAAAAGAGGCCTTCATCCAATCACAAAGGACCGCTGAGGTCTAATGTCGTTCTGTAGTTAGCGTCACGCCCATATACTCCAATCAAAGCTGGTTTTGTTTTGCCTATAAACCCTGTGGTAAACGGAAATGCTTCAAGGCTGAGATGTTATTTGCTCCAGATGTTGCCAGATCTTCTGAATTTCGAGATTGATAAGGAGCCGGAATAGGACAAATGCTACACTGTATTGACATCATCATCGACATCATCGTCGTCGTCATCAGCATAAGACCGGCCATCTCACAAAAATTACCCCAAGCTTTCTCAGATCTGGTAGTTAAGATGCTTTGGCAGTGGCAAGCCGTGGTTTGAGTAGCCGGTGTGGGTATATAGGCTAATACAGAAGATCCGCCATCATGTGGCATCTTGCCTGTAGCATGTATATAGGATCTGAAGACTTCACAAGCTCCAGCGACACCTAGAGGGGAAAATGTGCCCAAAATGAAGGTCTGGTTCAGACAGACAGCTGAAAGGGGAAGTCCACCCAACCTTATTCCAAAATTCTACATAATGAAATGTTTGATATATACAGAAGTCATTCTGAGTATCTTGGTGTGAAAGACTCTGTTCTACAGAAGCATACGTAAGGGTAAGAATTGTTCACAGTGGTGGTGGTGATAGAAGCCAGACATCCATCTCTAAAAGGCTCTCTCAGTGAAAGTTATTATATGAAATATTTATGAATATGCTGTCTGATATCTGACACATGGTGATATCCGATGGTAGTTTAGTGATTAAAGTTTTGTCTTATAATCTAATTATTTTTATTCATTTATAGTGGAGGTTTACGTGCAGAGGCCAAATAGTCCCCAAGAGAAAACTTAGTTTTTCAGATTTATGGCTATTCAAACTCAAATGACTCATATAATAAAATGGCTTTATTTGTGTTGTAGATATAGTGACCCCTGGTTCCCATCACCACCACTGTAAAGACTAGGCAGTGCTCTTCTGCTGTATATAACTCTGTATTCTTCTTTCTTGGTATCAGCACTGGCCCTTATTCTGGCAGCGTCTGAGCTCAAGGCGAGTTTTAGGCTCTAGCCTTCTTGTACTAGCTAGGACACGTTCCCTGATGGAACACTAAGCACGATTGTAAGTCGCTCTGGATAAGAGCGTGTGCTAAATTCCATAAATGTAAATGTAAACATCAAGTGTCTGTTTGTTTCCCTACGATTGAGCCGTTTCACATCATACCCACTCTGAATGACTTTGTTTACTCAAGCACTGAATTACTCTTTTTGAGAAAAGGTTTGAGGTCTACAGGGAGGAACTTCTACTTTTACTGGGGGAATATTAAATCTTGGGGATCTCTACTTGTACCTCGTTCACCACATACACTATATTGCCAAAAGCATTCACTCACCCATACAAATCATTGAATTCAGGTGTTCCCATCACTTCCATGGCCACAGGTGTATAAAAGCAAGCACCTCATGGAATGGGTTTCCATGGCCGAGCAGCTGCATCCTTACATCACCAAGGTGGTGCGGTGGTGTAAAGCACATCACCATTGGACTCTAGAGCAGTGGAGACACGTTCTCTGGAGTGACCAATCACGCTTCTCTGTCTGGCAATCCGATGGACGAGTCTGGGTTTGGCGGTCGCCAGGAGAGCGGTACTTGTCTGACTGCATTGTGCCGAGTGTAAAGTTTGGTGGAGGGGGGATTATGGTGTGGGGTTGTTGTTCAGGAGTTGGGCTCGGCCCCTTAGATCCAGTGAGAGGAACTCTTAATGCTTCAGCAGACTCTGGACTATTTCATGCTCCCAACTTTGTGGGAACAGTTTGGGGACGGCCCCTTCCTGTTACAACATGACTGCGCAGCAGTGCACAAAGCAAGGTCCATAAAGACATGGATGAGCGAGCTTGGTGTGGAAGAACTTGACTGACCTCAACCCGATAGAACACCTTTGTGATGTATTAGAGTGGAGACTGCGAGCCAGGCCTTCTCGTCCAACATCAGTGTCTGACCTCACAAATGCGCTTCTGGAAGAATGGTCAGAAATTCCCATAAACACATTCCCAAACCTTGTGGAAAGCCTTCCCAGAAGAGTTGAAGCTGTTCTAGCTGTAAAGGGTGGGCCGATTAAACCCTATGGATTAAGAATGGGATGTAGCTCAAGTTAATATGCGTGTGAAGGCAGACGAGTGAATACTTTTGGCAATATTGTATTTACCTTATTCATGTAATCCAACAAAGGTAAATAATGTTGCTGAGAGGCGCGCAGGCTAATCTTCTTTTAGGGTCCATACTGTGCAGCCATAGGGGGCAGAAATACAACAGACTGAAGGGGGCTTTGTGGAACGCTTGGTTAGTGGGAGGAAAGCATGAAGCGGACAGACTCATTGCTTTGTCTGGCCAGGGGAGATGGGGCGGCTCTTTAGACTTGGCCTCTGCAGGGAGGCCGAGGCTGCTGGGAAATTATCATGTGAGACAAAAGGTCAGAAGTGCAGCGTTGTTTGGAAGCAGGGAGCATCTATGAAAATCGCATTTGGCTTGTCATGTGATGAATGTGCTGGCATATTGGAACTGAAGGCTGGACAGAGGAGCGCACACAGACACACACACACACACACACTGCTGTGGGAAAGAGTATCATAGTTCTGTTGCAGACCATAACATGGTGTGTGTGTATGTTGGGTGGGTGCGTTGGGTGGTTGTGTGTGGTGTGTGTATGTGTGTGTCTAGTTGTGTGTGTGTGTGTGTGTGTGTAGCTGTGTGTGTGTGTGTGTGCATGTGTAGTTGCGTGTATGTATGTGTGTGCGTGTAGTTGTGTGTATGTGTGTGTGTATGTGTTTGTGCGTGTTCATGTGTAGTTGCTTGTATGTGTGTGTTTGTGTAGTGGTGTGTGTGTGTGTGTGTGTAGTTGCGTGTTTGTGTGTGTGTGTGTGTGCGTTGGGTGGGTGGGCTGGTAGCGGAGGGGGGTTGTTTTCATGGCTTGTTGACTGGCTGCTGCTGCTGCTGTTGCACTGCTGACCGTGGATTATGAACTCATCCCGCTGCCAGATGGGGCGAGGTCGTTACCCCTCCCACCAAATGATTCTGGTTGGGTTCTTTTAAGGTTCTTTGATAGAATCTCACCCTGACGTTGACCTCGCCATGTAGACACCAGTTCCTTGTGTTTTGCAGAGCTTTTAAATGCTTTTCTTATCTCATCTCCGTCTGGTTTTATGTAAATATGGAATAAGGTGTAAGACGCACCGGGTGGGTGGGTTTGTGGGTGTAGGGCTGTGTCGGTGTCATGCACAGGGATGGCAGCACGGCTTTTGGCAACAATCTGACATAATCTCTGTCTAATCACACCCTGTCACACACGCATACGGAGCCCAGGGGATGTGAAAACCTTTTTAGTTGTGATGGATATCTAGAAGGCAAGCTTTACACAATAATGTACGCCTCTTCAGGGAAAATACTCAGGAGGTGTTCGCTTTAATGGCGGTGCCTGTCACGGGCTGACAGGTTAAATGGGGTCTTTGTCTTTCCTCGACAAGCCGAGTGCCTCTTGGCTTTAACCTCCTGTCTCCGTGAGACTTCATCACCCTAGTAACAGTCCACTTTCCAAAAGCTGCCATGAGGTGGTGCCATAGAGTCACTTTTTGATTAGCTGGGGCTCAAAAAACAGTTCTCTTTTGTCTGCAGGCTTAGATTGATTTCGTTTAACAAGACCTGTATTGTCTCTTCACAGGTATCGGAAAAGGAGACGTGTAGCCAGTCAGCAGATACAGGTAGCCATGGCACTGACCTGGTGGCCAGTAGCTCCCACAATGGACCTCTTACAAGTGGTACAGGTAAAGCTCCTGGTTATATTAGAGCATTTCATGTTTAAGCTAATGCATAATGTGCATGCACCTTTCTTTTGACACAGGTAAACATGTAAGGCTCTTAGCAAATGAGTTCTGAGTGCCAAATGAGGTTCTAAAATTGGTAGCAACAACTCCATGTCATTGTAGAGAAGAACCATTTGGTTAAGCAAAGGAACCACAGCATACCAACATACCCAGTGGTGAAGTATGGTGGAGGGAGCATTGTGATTTGTGCTGCTTCGACTTTGCTGGACTGATAAGAGTCACCAGCTTCAATCTTTACAGGACTATGGGGCGCTATGCTCCAACCGGACATGACTTTTTATTGTAGCCTTGGGGAAACCTGAGATAACAACATCTAATATCTGACATTTGAAGCTCTGTAGATCAGTGGAGAAATGTTGGAACAAAGCCAGTCAATAGAGGCGTGATGTGCCCTTTCCAACAAGTCCTGGGTCTCATTGCTAGCCTTCAGGAAACCCGAGATACGGCAGCCAAAATCAGTAGGCTCCTAACTTGAGGCATAATCATAAAGTCTGTCTTTTGGAGTCTCCCAATCAGAACCCAGGCCTCAACTCAATGGAGATGCTGTGGAATAGCCTCAAGAGAGCTGTTCACACCAGACATATGGCAGTGCCAAAGCAGCATCTTGTGTTTGTCTATACCCGTGAGTTAGGCGAGGAACAGATCACATTTAGTGGCCAATTAATACAGGAAACTAGGTCATTCGAAAGAGTTCACTCTTTCTAGCTTCTTTACATATCAAAAATGCACTAGCTGCACCAAGAACCTGCATAATTAGAGGACAGGAGTAGATCTGAAGGCAGAAACAGCTGCTTTTGTCTCAGCATTAAAGCGTTTGCCTGAGCCTCACAGCTGTCCCCACTCTCTCTAGTGCTCACAGACACCATGGACACAAGCCCACACCCTTCAGAGGAGATGTTGTCCAGCCAGTCTGAACTGCGCTCCTCTAAGTGTCCTCAGGACCGTGAGCTGCCCAGCATCCCGCCCAGCGGCGCCCTACAGGATAACCCCGGAGCGTCAGGCGACGGCACGTACGAGGTGGTGAAGGACAGAGCGCCGCGGGATCTCAGCGCTGAGGACTCGCTGTACGAGACGGTCAAAGAGATGAAAGACGTAGGCCTGCCCAATGGTACGCTGAGCCCCGAGGAGCCCCCAGTGCCTCTATTGAATGGCCACCTCAGCCCCAGTCCTGGCACGCCCGAGCGTGGCTCATTGCCCAACGGCGTGGAGTACGCCTCCATCGACCTCAGAAAGAAGAGCCGCTACAGCGCAGATGTAGAGGCTCGCCGCTCGGCCGCCAGCATGACCCCGGTGGAACCAGAGGAGGACGAGAATCCCCCTCCCATACCGGACAAAGCACTGGACGAGAACGACAACCAGCAGATCAATGGACTGCAGAATGGACAGGTGAGGAAAATGCATACACTGTCGTGTCAGTGGAGCTATAAGGGCTTCAATGCCTAATTCTTCCCTTCATCCCAAGCCATTCAAAGTGGGCTTGATGTGAAATGGTTAATTGTTGGGAAACTTACAGACTCTTAACAGATGACATTCTTTACAGCGGTGTTGATGGGAACCGGAGGTCACCATATCAACAGCACAAATATAGCAATTTTATTTGCAATCCAAACCCACCAGTGAACCTATATGTGTCTTCTGATATGCAGTGTTGATAATGGTAAATTCTGCTAGTGGTCCAGCAACACGGTGATGCAATGTACAGTTGGAAAGCTTGAAATCTTAGCATTCAATTACTGCAGACCATTTTTTGATCTGTTATTCTCAGCATTTATTATCATCCCATTTTCATCATAAGCACTGAACAAGCAAACACTAACACACCAGCTAGATAAGGGTTGTGTGGCTCAGTTATGTCTGTAAGGTGCTGTAGGCTAGTGAGCCTAGGAATAGACAGCGAGCAGCTTAGAGATCTGTGTCAGGTGGTAATAAATTCCAGCCTCCCCTTGCTCGATGTCAGTAATTCATACAATTAATCTGGCTGAATTGAGTGTTACCTTTCAGATGAGATCAAGATCATGATGGAGGCCCAGAGTATGTGGGAACAGCGGCACCATTTACTTTGTGTGTGCAAAACAGGCGGTTCTGAAAAGAAAGACAGTTCCATAATCTGAAAAAAATGGATTTGGGGACTATTTTGCCTTATAGCACCCTGCATGTAGCTTTACACCATAAACTGATTAAAGAAATCTATGAGTTCCACCTAATATTTCTGAGCTCAGAACCTAAGATCAGTGAGCTCATAACCAGTTCCATCAATCAGACCTCACCAACATCACTGACCTTATGATGAGCTCTACAAATCAGAACCCAACATTACTGAGCTAATGATGAGTTACAGCTATCATAACCAACATCACTGACCTTATGATGAGTTACACCAATCAGAACCTAACATTGCTGAGCTCATGATGAGTTCCACCAATCAGAACCTTACCTCGCTGAGCTCATGATGAGTTCCACCAATCAGAACATAACATTACTGAGTTCATGATGAGCTCTACCAATCAAAACCTTGCATCACTGAGCTCATGATGTGTTCCACCAATCAGTACCCAACATCACTGACCTTATGATGAACTCTACTAATCAGAACCCAACAACACTGAGCTCATATTGAGTTGTACCAATCAGAACCTAACATTACTGAGCTCATGATGAGCTCTACCAATCAGAACCCAACATCACTGAGCTCATGATAAGTTCCACCAATCAGAACCCAACATCACAGAGCTCATGTTGAGTTCTTCCAATCAGAACCTTACATCACTGAGCTCATGATGAGTTGTACCAGTCAGAACCTAACATTACTACAGCCAGAACCTAACATTGCCAAGTTTATGAGTTTCACCATTCAAATCCTAAGATCACCAAGCTCATGATTATTTCCACCAATCAGAACCCAACATCCCTGAGCTCGTGATGAGCAGTCCAACAGTTCCTTCTGGGTGCAACTATTCTTTTGACGATGAGTGTATCTTCATCAGAAAGTCCTCTGAACTCAACAGCGCTGAATCACTGGATAATCCTCCCAGCGCTGGGATCAAACACACTGAGGTTCTCTATTCGGGTCTCCTAAGTCAAATCCCGTTTGCTCTTGTGCAGCAGGGAGAGCTGAAGTTGGATGCAGGAGAGAACAATAGCTAGCGACTCCTGCTTAATTATGATCTTTTAAGGTGGTGTGCTCTGGGTGGCTGCGCTGCTATGCGTGCAGCATACAAATGAATCCGTCAGCGGAGGAGCGTGGACAGCTCCTACTGCGCATCACCCTCAGCGTGAGCTCCTCATACGCACCGCTCCACACACCGCATCCTCTACTGTCACCAGTGAAGCTCTGCTCTTCTCTTTGCCCCCCCCCCCCCACCTCCTTTCTCTCTCTGCTTTCTTTGTCTTTGCACCACCAGCCAATTAGCTAGTACGTAATGAAGTTGGGGAGTGTATGACAGCCAGGTTTGCCCATTTGTCGTCCTGTGGCACCAACAGGGGCACCTGCAGTCCCCCTGTGCCGAACGTAGCATAACATCAGCACTTTTTTTGGTGCTCCCTATTTGTGTTTCCCCTCCCCCAACACCCATATGGCCTGGGCCTGGTTTAGGCTTGACCCCTACTGCTTCATATGCACCTCAGCTCTGCTTATGTGTGTGTCTGTGTGTGTGTGTGTGTGTGTGTACAAAGCAGTGGTGATTTGTCTTATCAGTCAGATGGTGTGTATGGGTGTGTGTGTGTGTGTGTGTTGGGGATGTATTAATCTCATATAGCCAGATGCTGTCCAGCTCATTTGGAGCCTGCCTGGGATTCTTTATAAATTGGTAATAGTCTACTGTGCTGCTTGTATGGCTGTGTGTGTGTGTGTGTGTGTGTGTGTGTGTATATATATAGCATTATTGTGGTTTATTATGTCACAATACAATACAAATATGCTTTTGAAATATTTCAAAAATTATTTTGAAATAATTTAGTGTTGCAGGTTTGATGGGTGTGTCAGAGCTGTTACACAATCAGCAGCAATGTGTATATAAACCCTGCCATATTAAAAAGGCAGTGCATGCAGTGGATTAAGCCCTCTATATATATGGCCGCCGCAGCCTGGTGTACGCAACAACTAAAGGCGCTAAAGGACATGTACCCTTGAATTGAATTCAGAACCATTTGCCAACTGTGCTTGCACACATAGTAATTTGCCTACCGCATTTAACCCATCCGTGAAGTGAAACACCCACATACACACACCATGGGGCAGTGAGCACACTTACCAGGAGCAGTGGGCAGCCCTATCCATAGCACCCAAGGAGCAGTTGTGTTTCGTTTAGGTACCTTGCTCAAGGGCACTTCAGTTACGTCCTGTTGGTTCAGGGAATTGAACCGGTGACCCTCTGTCACAAGGCTGGTTCCCTAACCTCCAGCCTAACCTCAGACTGCCTGACCACTTGTTTGTCACAAGTGTTTCATTGTAAGGCTCTGAGAAAAGAGAGACGCCAGGAATGGCTTTCTCAGCTTCCACAGTTGCAACGTTTGCATAACAGTGTTCAACCACCGTTTCCATTTAAGTAAATGTTCTGCTAGATTTGGAAGGACTGAACACAGCCCGATCCACCAAAACTGTCTCCATAGGATAAACTGCACTTAGAGCTTTCATCTTTGAGAGAGAGGAGAACATCAAGCTCCAGTCTTGCTTCAGATCTGAAACCATCCACAGCCATCCTTCCACTGTGATAGGACACCTCTGAAAATGATGCTGGAAAATCAGTAACTTGAATTTGGTCGTAATGAATAAATTAAGGGTTTTGCCCAGTACTGTAGACAGACAGACAGATAGACAGACAGACTGCAGTTTCTTCATAATGTTCATAATTCTATTTTTGAGGTCTACTAGAACAGATTTACAAGCTTCAGCTTCAGTTTTCCCAAAACATGCATCTGTTTTCCTCCTCTGACCCGTCTGAAACGCTCTGTTAGAGCTCCTGTGTCTTTAAGCTCCGCATCCCGATGAGCCGAGTGTGCCCTGATTGGTCAGCTCGCCCACTCTGTTCTTCAGGGTCACCTTCCAGAGCTGCATGCTGCTACAAGCTCCACCCCGACAGCGCTGTGGCTGTTCTCACAACGGCGTCAGTTCTGTATCAGTTTGAGCCAGAGTCCGATCCTGAAAGTCCGGTAGAACAAGCTGGTAGATCCACCTTCACAAGCTAGACTGGAGCAGGATGTATCAGAGTGGCCTGTTATTGCTATTTTAGCTCTCTGTATGTCATGTGAGGGTGTGCCAAGCTTTCTGGTAGGCAGCCAATAAGGACTGTGTTACATGATGATGTCACCTTGTAACAGAGAATCATTGAAAAGGGCTGGAATTCCAGTGAGGTGTTCCAGACAGGTGAGGGGAAAAAAAAGGAAGTGGGGATTTAAAGAAACAGAGATGCTAACAGTAATAATAAGACCATAGCAATACAGAGCAAGAGCAAATATGGACACCAGTAAGCTGCAGCTATGTGTGTATGTATGTGAGAGGAGAACAGGAGGTTCCAGCTACCCAGTGTCTGCCTGACAGCCCACCTGAATGATGAATGACTGGGAGTGTGTCTGTGTTTGTATGAGAGGCCCCAACAGGTAGCAGTGGGACATGCGCGCGCACACACACACACACACACACACACACACACACACACACACACACACTCACCTCAGTATCCAAAAGACAGTTTTTCTGCTCTGTCAGTTTTCCCGTGAGGGCATGTAGTCCTCACAAGTATTGCTGGATGTGTATACACACACACACATTATCAGGTTTACATCATGGTAATGAATGTTCTGCTGTATGTGGCTGCAGGTGAGGTTTTTAAGGAGGTGGCTGTGTGGTTTCCCAGTAGCAGAACGTTTTATTGAGTCGCAGCTCGACAGGTAATCAGCACTGAAAGTCGAGTCCCCATTTTGTTTCATTTTGTTTCAAATAAATGCAGTTTTAGGTTAAGCCCTCATGAATGTGTGCTTTGCAACAGATGATTACATTAGTCAGTTTCACTATCGTGCACACATGGTGGACTCAAACAAAACAAAATATGAAAAAAAAAATATTTAAATATCATTTTGAAGCGCACGTCCAGTTGAATCGTGGTAAAATTGAACCCAGGAGGAAGAAAAAGTATACTTTAATTTTAGTGTACTTCCTTGCACCTATGATAAATGTACTGAAGGTGTGCTAAGTCCCAAATTCCTGATCAAATATTGTATTTTAGATCTGTCTATTTAGAAAAAGACTAACGGCCGAAATAACAGAAAGGCCTCTAGAAGCCTATTTCCAACTGTCCTCACTGTGCATTTCACCCCAGCTGCTGCTCGCCAGCTTTTCTGTAGGTCACTTGAGGTCATCTTACGGTGGTTAAGTAACATTCGAATGCGGTGGCGCTCATCACGGTCAGTAGAGAGTGGTTGTCGCCCTATGCCAGTCTGTAGCCCTTGTATTTAGCACGCAAAACAATAACGTGCTTGAAATATACTTGCTGTTATTAAAGTACAGCTCTAGTAGTTTGCTAAATATTAAGTCCCTAATATGTCCCTAAACCACACAAAAAATTAGTCACTGTGCCTGTTTAAGGTGGTAGTAGCTTCAGGCTCCTGCAGATGGCGCTGCACAAGGATGATGTGGGCTATAAATACATGCAGGGTGAGTGATGGGATTCATAGATGGAGAAGAGGTGGTACGGTGCAGTGAATGTCTCATTCCATGTGTGGAAAACGGCTCCAAAGCAGATGTTAAAAGGAGTGACTGCATTTGGGCGTGCCAGAGACCATAGTGTGAAGGAAGTAGCTGAATCTGCAGGTGTATGGAAGCGTACGGTCATACGGGTCTACCAGCAGTGGCTAAAATCCCAGTCTACAGGGAATTCTCCTCGGAATTGTGCCAGGGAAGGCATCCACCGAATCTGGACCAACTGACCGATTCTTTGATACAAGAGTGTCTGAACATTGATGTGGCCTACATCCAGAAACTTGTCCAGTCCATGCCAAATCCAATCACAGCTGTTATTGGTGTTTGTGAAGGTATTACACTCTGTTAGGTACGTTTCAGTCACAGGTGACAGGTGATTGTTTGTCCGCTGAGCTTACATGTGCTGCAGGCTGTCAGAGCATTAAACTCTTCAGACGTCTGGTTCCATTCACCACCATTGTGAACTATTCTGCCAGGTTTCTCCAGTACAGAGCATTTCACACCAAACCACTCTGAATGACTTTGTTTCCATCTCAGCCATTTAGCAATGTAGAATTCTTAAAAATTGGTGGACCTTCGTTTTTAACATCTCTGACCCTTTAATAGTATGAACACTAACCAGTCCTGCTGAGTAACTGTTCTAAAACTAATACGTGGGTTATGTATTGTAAGTAGAAGAGTTCGGGCCCACATGGTTCAAAGGCTTAAATCATAAACTGCGTGTGTCTGTGAGCCGATCAGAATGTCAGGGCGTGTGTTGTGAGGTAGAGGAGAGCCTGCAGCCTCTGTATCAGCCTGCTGCTGCTGTGATGGACTGAGGGTGGCTCTTGAAGATAAACTGTTCATGTCAGCATGTCAGCGCTCCAGCGTGCTGCTAAAGGGAAGAGCTTTCGCTGCCGGAGCAGACCCTGCTCGGAAAGTGCGCTCGTCTTCATTAACTGATGCAACTGAATGTAGCGTTCCAGGCCGCAGCCCCTTAGCGAGTGCCCTCCGTCAGCAACCTGTCGTCCTTAATGTCCTTTGTGTCATTGCTCTCTCGTGCGGCCCTTTGACACAGCCAAGCATTGTGGCTTTTGAGACATGGCTGTGAACATGAGCTTCTTATACTGGTAAATCAATTGAATAAGCACTTTAATTATTACAGTAGGCCGGACGGAGCGAATTAGTAGATAAGCTGAGCTGTTAAAGGCGCTTGTTGGTGAAACTGTCTTTGTGGAGCTGCACCAAGGGGCTCAAAGGCTATTAAATTAATTGCTTTGCTAATTAAACCAATATCAAGGCACATCTCTGAGCCTGTCCTGTCCTGCTAATTTGTATTGGTGTAAGCACGGTTTCAAGTTCGCAGTGGCACAGCGGAGTGAGTCTCGGAAATGACCTTTCGCTCCTTCTTCGTATTAGCCCAATTTCATAAGCTCGCAGGACAAAAGATGGGTCACCTGTGACTGAAACGTACCTAATATGGGTGGTATAGTGCAGTGGGTAACACCTCTGTCCCCCCATGCTGTAGACTCGGGTTCTTTGATGCAAGAGTGTCTGAACATAGACAGAACACAGAACACATAGACAGATCCAGTCACAGCTGTTATTGGTACTCGTGGAGGTATTACAGGCTATTAGGTACGTTTCAGTCACAGGTGACAGGTGATTGTTTGTCCGGTGAGCTTACATGTCCTATGAGTTTTCAGAGCATTAAACTCTTCAGACGTCTGGTTCCATGTGACTGAAAAATACCTAATATGGGTGGTGTAGAGTAGTGGGTAACACATCCGCCTCCCATGCTGTAGATTGGGGTTCGATCCCCTACCTGGGCAAGCACCCTACAGTATACTAATAAGGGTCCTTGAGCAAGACTCCTAACTCTACTTTCACCTGCCTGTGTAGGAATGATCAAGCTGTAAGTCGCTCTAGATAAAAGCGTCTGCCAAATACCATAATTTAATAGCAATACCTAGTAATATGTAATACCTCCATAAGCATGAATAACAGCTGTGATAGGATTTGGCATGAACTAGACAAGCGTCTGGATGTAGGCCGCATCAATGTTCAGACTCTCTAGCATCAAAGAATTGCGCTTAGGCCAGATTCGGTGGATGCCTCCTCTGGTGTTATACTGGTTGAGTCCTACAGATTTTCAGGAGGATTCAAATCTGGGGATTTTGCAGGCCAGACCAGATGTGTGAATGCTCCTGAATGTCCATCATGCCCATCAGTCACGGTTGCAGCCCTGTGAACGCGAGAGCTGTCATCTTGGAATACAGGGATAGGAATGTGGTGTTCCTCGGTAAGACGACGAGCAAAAGGCAAAACCTGGTTGTCCCGGCAGCTCAGTGTAGGCACTGTGGTTCACATCTACTGTTACCTCAGCCAAAGAACTCGTTTCCACATAATCAAACACCCCCAGAACATCACAGAGGTTGACATTTTACTCTGATCAGAGAGTATGTATAAAGTTGCGGTTATTGTCAACAGTTATTCTCAAACGCCTCTGGACTCCCTAAATAGTCCAGTCAAGTCAGCGTTTATTTATATAGTGCTTTTTGCAACAGAGGTCATCACGAAGCCGCAGCACAGAAGATCCGGATTCTAGCCCGTGTGAGCGTCACCCATGGGGCGACAGTGGCAAGGAAAATCTAACTAAGCAGGAGGAAGAAACCTCGAGAGGAACCAGCACTCGGAAAGGGGAACCCATACTCCTCACATCGGATAGCAAGACAAAAAACACAAGAGCAACATGATTTTACAGTTAGTATACAATACTGAATGTAGAGAGAAGGATACAAGCAGCCTGGGATTGGACAGAAGTCCTTAGTTTACCCAGTGATAAAAGATTGCTACTGTTAAGAGTCCGATCAGAGTCACAGTGAGTGTTAAGAGTGAATCACAGCATGTCACAGTGACAGACCATGAACGTCAGTGATGATCTGTTAGGGTGACTATGGGAAGAGCTCAGTGTGTTATGAGACAGAGGAAGCAATGTGGTTAAATAGGCAGCAGGATCCTCAGGAGGGCCGGTGGTGTGCAGGTGAAGCTTTCTGCACAGCAGTAAACACAGGGAAGGAGGTTTTACACTGCTTTGCGTCGTGTATAAGAACGGCCTTCCCCATGATAAACTCTGTAACGCATGGCCTCGAGTGGCTGCTTGGTTTCATTTAAACTGAATCTATAGAACCATTATTGTAACTTTAGACTTCTAAGGGTTTAATAAAGATACGTTCTCACTGATGAGATGATGCTTTATTGTCTTACAGCTGCATACCCCATTGTCAAGTACTCCAGAACCACAGAACTGTGTAACTCCAGCTGGGGAGGTAAGTCTGCCTGTAGTGGCTGATACCCAAGAAATTACTGATCTAATGCTGTGAAACCTAACTTAAGGAATTGATGTGAAGGTCAACTAACAGGCCTAACATCACTACTAGGATACTGTCATCAGCAAAGATAGTTTGTAGCACTACTTACAGTACACTAACGCATTACGCTTACAGAGTTACTGTACACCGACACGCTACTTACAGTACACTAACACATTACGCTTACAGAGTTACTGTACACCGACACGCTACTTACAGTACACTAACACATTACACTTACCGAGTTACTGTACACCAACACACTACTTACAGTACACTAACACATTACGCTTACAGAGTTACTGTACACCGACACGCTACTTACAGTACACTAACGCATTACGCTTACAGAGTTACTGTACACCAACACACTACTTACAGTACACTAACGCATTACACTGACTGAGTTACTGTACTCCAACACGCTACTTACAGTACACTAACGCATTACGCTTACCGAGTTACTGTACACCAACACGCTACTTACAGTACACTAACGCATTACACTGACTGAGTTACTGAACACCAACACACTACTTACAGTACACTAACACATTACGCTTACTGAGTTACTGTACACCAACACACTACTTACAGTACACTAACACATTACGCTTACTGAGTTACTGAACACCAACACACTACTTACAGTACACTAACACATTACGCTTACTGAGTTACTGTACACCAACACACTACTTACAGTACACTAACGCATTACACTTAATGAGTTACTGTACACCACTGATGGCCGTATTGATAGATTGAACACAGCCCACCTTCTTTGTTGTGACAATTAGATGCATTATAAGGAGTGTAAGTGCCTCTTTGGAGTAACATCTTGTCTTCTTGTGTGCAGTTAATGGCCGTATACTCCTCAGTAGTTAAGCCAGGGGTGGAGGAGAATGAACACGACTACAGCTCCATCGGAGAAATCAAGGGACTGATGCCGGAGTCGACCTCCAGCGACCTGTACGCGACGGTGCGGGATGTGTACCCATCGCCCCCTGGCGAGCAGCCCCAGGAGGTGCCCACAGAGAGTGTAGACCCTGGGTACGAGACCATCAAGATCCCAAAGACTGCAGAGGAGAGCGAGCAAGGCGAAGGGCAGTTGGAGCCTGACTACGAGTGTGTTGGAGAGCTGGACCTAAGCGGGGAGATGTCCCGGCTCTGACTGACCCACAGAGGCCTACAAACTCACGCAGCACCTCATCAGCAGCTCACCTGATTGATATATAGGAGTTTCGGTTCATGCCAGCTCAGTTCGGCACTTATCTACTCTGCATGATGGCACACTGCCGACGTGGTGCCACAGTCGTGTTCGTTGTGACGCTGGGAATGGTGTTGAGTTTACTTGATTCGGTTATTTCCACATGACTGAAGTATTGTTCATCAACACAATTCAGTCTTTCAGTTAACATGCATTAGGCAGTAATTGTGTTGATGTAAAATATATTCTGTGTATGTGGAAATGATATGTAGCTTTGAATAATCAGGTAAATTCAATGCATCGCTTTTCGATTGTGTAATCAGATGCAGTTTAATTTAATGTAGTACAGCATCTTCCAGATGTGACGTGGCACTATAACGTGCTTGTAATCGACAAGTTCTAATTTGCGTGGTTATCGTTTGTTGGAGATACAGATACTTATGTGAAATGAAGTTTTATTTTTTAAGTGCCAGATTTCTCTTTAAAGAATAATAGAGTTCACTCTTTAAAAAGGTGGTTCTTCGAGGGTTCTCCCGTAAAGACAGGGCCTCATTCATTTCCTTAAATTTGTTCTTGAGAAAGCTCCTAGAAAATAAGTCCCTAGAACGTCAGATTCATGACGTGTTCCTAAACCACAGAATTGTTTATACCGGTGAGCTCCGGTGAGTTCTTACCCAAGTGGTGAATGAGGCTCATTGGTACTATATAGAACCATGAACACTTACAGAACCGTTTACATGCCTAAATGGATTTGCTTGCTTGGTTCTTCAGTGGTTCTCCAGATTGCTGGAGAATGTATGGACCCTATTTGAAATGGGTTCTTTATAGCACCAAAAAGGGTTCTGCTGTTGTTATAATGTTAAACTTGTCACAATAGAAGAAGCCATTTTTGATGCTGAATAGAACCATATACCACACATTCTCCATCATTCTACATAACCACTTTCACCATGTAAACCACTGTTTAAGCAGGCAAATGAGTGTTCTCGGCAAAAGCGGTCTCGGTTTTGTCTGTCTCGGGCTGGTCTTGGACTTGGTCTTGTCTTGGTCTCAGTTTAAGGTGGACTTGGAGGTTGTTGTCGAAGCCGAGTTATTATTGAATGTCAGTGAAACCAGGACAAATTGGATAAAACCGTGTTTGTTGCTGCATCGGGCGTTCCCAAAATGACCAGCAAAAGCTTCCATGGATGTAAAGGGTTTTTTTTTTTACCAGGGAAGCTGATCTGCCATTGTTGGGGAAAAAAGGGTTAAGTGATGATCCTGAGTAAGTTTCAAAGAAGAATGTACCAGATAATAACCAGATAATAACCTCACCACTGTCCCAGGTTACAGTGCAAACTCTGGCTATGTGTTTATTTAATTACATATATTAATTATATATACAGAGTTTGCACTGTAACCTGGGACAGTGGTGAGGTTATTATCTGGTTATTATATATAACACCCAGAAGGAGGTGTGGGATTGCAGTGCTGTTGGGAAGGAAGATAAAGGTTACCAGGATCAATAAATGATGATCAATTTAGACTGATATGATCAATATTTATTGAGCTACACATACAGAAGTCTGTCACC
>CM067475.1:2775714-2802838 GCA_034552555.1 Semaprochilodus insignis
GCTATCGCCAAGTGCTTTAGTCTAGTCGAGGATAAACACGTTCAGTAATCGTTTCGCCCGCCCTCCTCGGCTTTTCTCTTCTCCCGGCCTTGCGTCATTGTTTTGAATGGAGCTCCCTTTCAGCCTAGCATTGCAGTGTGTTGGGAGGGAAACTGACACAGAGAGAGGCGGCGTCATTTGATCCCCACCCGTATTCCGGCAAACTCCGCCTCCTCTGCTAAGACTGTCTGGTCCTCACGGCTCGTGAAAACGAACTACTAGCCAATGGCAGCGCTCGACGCGGATACTACCAGCCAATCGCAGCGCTGGAAGCAAGGGCTGCCGGAATGCGGGTGGGTAGAATGTAAAGCCCGCGAAGGCGTGTGCGTTCTCAGCCAATGGGAGCGCGTTTCTATGTGCCGCGCGAGCGCACATGTTTACAGGCAGCATTCCGCCGGCAAGAGGCTCCGGCTCGCGTCGCGACCGTTACGGATCGGAGCGGTTATTTTCTCGCCCCCCCGTCGATTGAATTCGGATTTTAGTGGCGGTTTTTAGCTTTACGCGACGTCCAGCGTTGAAAAGACATACCGCTTCCACGGTAAACGTTACATGGCCGAGGTAAACCGACGTTTCTCCGACCAGTTTGGGCTTTTTGTATCATTTCACCGACCGCGTCCTGCTCGGCCCCAGGCCGCCGTGCCGGTCCGTGTTTTCCTCCGCTCTCGTTAGCTTGAAGGGGATCGGCGAGGAAAACAAACAGGGTCGAAAAGAAGGAGGGTAACGGTTGCAGCCTGTCGAGGTAGCTACTCGGACCAAACGTAGGTTATTTAACGGCAGGATGCCGCTTCCCGTCGAGGCCGCTTAAGTACCGTCCCGGGGAAACGAAAGGAGTGCTAGCTAGCTAGCTAACGTCAACATGTTCCCGTCCTCTCGCGCTCGTTTTTCGTCCATCCCGCTGTTGCGGCTTTTATCGCCCTGACTTCGACCTTTTTCCTGTTTTCTTTCCGTGTTTTGTTTGTTTGTTTGTTTGTTTATTATCATTATTTTTCTCAACGACGCATGCATGCACCCATCGCCGCGTCCGTGAGTCATGCACACCAGGCGCCTCGTTAAGCGCTCCGTCGTAGGCAGTCGCGTGTACGCGCCGGCTCCAGCCGGCCACGCGGCTCCGCTCGCCGGAGTGGTGCAGGCCGTCAAGCAGGAGAGCAGGGACGCCTCCAGCGGCCCCCGGTGCAGCGTGTACACGGTGCTGATGCAGGACGGTACCGTGCGGGAGTTCTCGGAGGAGGAGATCGCGCTCGGCTCCGCTCAGATGGCCGCCAAGGGACCGCTCAAGTCCAGCCTAAAGGTATGTGATGGTCAGCTTGGGCTTGCTTTTGTTTTTCTTTGCAGCCCCCCCCCCCCCGACCCCAATGACTCTGAATGCATGGGTCACTTCCACCGCTGCACCGAGCCAACGAGAGCAGTGTTTACGGTGCGATGCATGTTCATAATGCGTTATGAATGCGTGGTTGTTGCGAGCGTGGGTTAATAACGTTGCGGTGCGCAGCGTGATCACGGGTTGTCGTGCTGGGCGGATGGCCGTTCTGAACAAGCTCGCTTCATCCAGCCTTCTGACCGGTCGTGCAGCAAGCAGCATCTGTGTTTGCTCATAACAGCCTCCATTCTCTCCGTCCTCCTCCCGCCCAAAGCCGGCTGCTGATGCTCCTCTGCACAACAGTGCGGTGAGCTAATGCATCCCCTCTGTAGAGCCGTTTGCACATAGAGGCTTCTCCACGTTTACATTCACATTTTATTGGGGTACGTATTTAAGAAACCCAGTGCATTTCTGACACAGCATAGGATGGGGCTTCATCTGGAACTGATGGCTGAACAAAGACTTTTTCAATGACCTAATTGGCTTCCTTGTAAAACTGCAGCCTGATGTCCTATAAAACATGGGGAAAAAGAGGCAGCAAAAATAGCTCAGGACAAACTGCATCAATTCTGCTCGATCACAGCAACGCAAGCTGTTGTGGATGGGAAATATCCTCCCCGCTGTCCTTTGAATGAATTCATTTGACAGAAATACATATTGTGTGTTTACTAAAGCATCACCCAGATATCTTTGCTGCTTTGTACTCACACGGTGGTCACTACTCACCAACCAAAAACAACAAACCCAATTAAGCACTTCCTTGAAACACGAGTGGAGGAGCTGCGGGTTATTCAGACTTGAGCGGTTTCTTGTTCTATAGCCCAGGACCAAAGAGAGAAAAGAAGTTGAACCATAAGAAGGGAGGAGGTGGTAAAGGATGTGAAACTCAGGTGGGGAGCGGCATCCCTGAGCAGCTGCCGCGGTGAGCCGCTGGCTTCAAACGGACGTCTACGCTAAATCTGTGACCCTGGCAAGGAGCCTGGAATCCTAAATGAGCCCTGTTCAGCTTGGGGGAATGCCACTTGTTGACTTGTTTTGCAGGGAGGGGCTTTAAGTTGAGTGCCGATACTCGTGAGCCGTGAAGACAAAGGCAGCCTGTTTTTCCCTCCAATTTTTATTTTCACTCTTTAATGTCAGTAATGAGTTGAAGTGCTCCTTTTTGCTGGCATTTACTTTTCAGGGCTGGTATTTAGAAAGCATGAGATGGAGGGCTCATCTCGGGTCAGATTTCTCTGCACTTATTTTGGTAATGAACAAAAATACCTTGTTCAGACTGCCAGACCAAATCCGAGTTTGGGCATATCCACATTGTGTCCAGGTTTATTTGTGATAGTCTGGATAGCAAAAAACAAAAAAACCCCACAAATGGATCTGTGTTTTGCGAATCACATTTAGAGGTGACTTTACATGATTGATTCCAATCATATTTTTGCAGATGCTCCACATGCTCAAAACGGATCTTAAAGTGTCATTTGCGTCACTTGTAATGCAATAAACAACGGCAAATCCAAAGTGACAGGAAGCGTTTTTCCGGTTTTTGCAGTGTAGTTACTGACACCTGCACCATTACCCCCGCAACCCATGCAAATAGGTTGGTGATGTCTGGACACACAAATTCGTTCTGATCTCTACCGAATAACAGTGCGCATAACAAATCCAAATCCAAGTTGTCTCAAAAGATCTGAGTTGAGAAACAAATCCAGTTTTTAGCACATCCACACTGATTTCTAACAACAACAACAACAACAAAAACATGAAATCCGGAAGTGAACACATGAAATTTGGAAGTGGTTTGAAATGCAGTTTCAGTCAAACGTATCTCAGTCTGGACACTCAGGATGCAAATATCAGATTTGTCTTTAGCATCACTTGCAACTAGGGGTGGCTTGATATCCCTGTTTTCCTCCATGCCCAATACCAGTACTGATAGCACAGCCTTAAGTATCTTTGAGTACCGATACCAATCTGAAACTGCCTTTTCCCATCTCTTAAATAACTAAGCTGTTAATAATACATTTGTCTGGGTGCACTTTGGTTAACCATCCAAATAAGTCATGATCAAACAGTGGAAGAAATATTCTCCTCCACCAAAAGAAGAAATACGTAGCCCACAATATGACTCAGTTATGCAATACCCCTGTTTCTTTGTCTGTCTCCATACTTAGAACCTTTAGCAGCATGTTTGGTTGGTCATCACCATCAAACATTCAAATGGAAATTTAAAAGGCAACTTTGTGTAAATGTTAAGCATGTACAAGTTTAGTCTAATAGATCATATTGGATTCTAGCAAGTATCGGACCAATACTGATACTGAGTATTGCAATGGCGCCTCAAGGCAGCAAACAATGACAATGTAAAATCCAGAGTGATGCAAGTTTGCTGCTATGTGACTTCCTGGCATCTGTGATGGTACCGCAGGAACCCATGCAGATAGGTTGGTGATGTCTGGAGATGTAAATCTAATCTGATCATTTTCACAATAAAGTGTGAATAGTGATCACAAAAGATCTGGTTTGAGAGGCAAATCCGACTGGCCTGCCGTCTGAACACAGCCCTAGATTTGACCGTAATGGATGAATGTTATTAC
Organism: Semaprochilodus insignis; assembly: GCA_034552555.1. Taxonomy (NCBI): domain Eukaryota; kingdom Metazoa; phylum Chordata; class Actinopteri; order Characiformes; family Prochilodontidae; genus Semaprochilodus; species Semaprochilodus insignis. The sequence continues at coordinate 2,779,699 of CM067475.1, forward strand.
CTTTAATAGCGTGCAGTGGGTATGCTGCTAGTGTGTCTAAATATGTTGTTACTGCTCTACGGTGCCACTTTTTGAGATGAGATCGAAGTAGTTGCAGAAAACAGATCAATCTCTCACCACTAAAGTTAAATGTGTGCCCTCATGTTGCCCCAGCAGAGCGCGCTAAAATGGCCCTGCATGTGAACCGCTGAACAGCAGGGGGACGTTGTTCTTTTGTTTAATCTAATAATGTAATGGAGCACTCTTCATACATCATGCTTTAAGATCCGATTAATTCTATAGAATTAAGATGTGCTTAATTTGATTAAGACCCCAAACTGTTTTGATAAGCAAAATATGTCGGTGCACATTGGATTAGGAATAGCTTGACTGACGCAATTATGACCCATGGGCCTGTTTGATCGTTTTATAGGGTAGCGCCATGCTGGGTGTTAACGCTGTAGTTGTTACAAACATGCGCCTGAAGGAGGGAATTGTTTGTGTCTGTCAGTCAATGGGAGTGAGAGAGAGAAAGAGAGAGAGAGAGGGAGAGAACAAGAGAAGAACTAATGCGTTAATTTTGAATGTAAACTTGTGAACTCTCCTTTCTGAGTCTTGCCGTTGGAAGACTGTTCCACATCTCTGCCTTGACACAAACTGCTTTGACAAATGCAGCTTAATCTCATGAAAAAATCAGAACCCTGTTTTTCATGTCCTACCTTCATGAAATATGACACTTACTCTCTGAAAGGGTAAATGGTGGTTTATTTGAGTTAAACATAGGAACACACAGTATAATATCTGTAATGGAAAAATCAATCTTTCTTATTAGATAGATTAAGTCTTATATATATTTCCTTCTGTGAATGAGCTGTTTGAGTAGGTTGTTCTACAGATCAATCCATGTGTCTTTACTAGGGGTGCAACAAAACCACCTTTTCACTTCTGATACCGATACCTGATCCATAAATATAGGCTGACTCTGATCCTAGCTCTGTTTAACCAAAATAAGTTATAAGTCCAAATATTTATATAATTTAACTTTGAAAATGTTATTGTCATAAATTAAACATACTCAGCTTGACTGAATGGCCTTTACTTGTTTGACTATAGACATTAGATGCTTAAGAAAACCTTTCTTTATTTGCTATATATTTTTAGTATTTACCATTAACTCATTTGTAATAAGACCCGCGATTAACAACTTATATAAATGTGAAATACCCATACTGTCAAAACAGAACTGAACAGTATATACACACCTGCACCTTCTCTGCCCTGGCAAAAACGAAGCTCTGTGTTGTTTCACATCCATATTTCTAAATTATTTGTCTCATACTTAAATCTCTGATCGCCAGACTCTACTGGAGTTTAGTACATATTGCCATTTTTTACAGTGTCAGTAGCAGCGGCTTCCAGCTTTTTCCTGGCTTGGTTGAAACTACGTAGGCCACCCTGTTGAGTGATACGGCTGACTGATGGAGGTGCACCCCAGGATAGTGGGCTGCTATGCTAGCTAAAAGCTAAATTCTTCTAAAGTCTTAAGGCTAGACAGTCTGGATTAGCATTAACTCAGACTGTAAGTTACTACTGAAAGCAGCCTGTTTCAGCTGCACTGCTAAATGGCTCCCGTTAGCATGTTTTCCCACAACATACTCCCCCTACAGATTTTGCCATGACAATTATACTGCTGCTTCTCATACCACACTGTCAGAAATTGTTTTGTGGTGTCGGTCATAGGCACCGGTATCCCCATCACTAAAATCAGTATTAGGGGCAACACTAGTCTTTACCTTTGATGATAAAGGTAATGTGTGATGGACTGGGTGATGCTCATAGGAGATTATGATCTGAATGATGTGTTTTGTGCTGCAAGTGCAAGTATGAATCTCTTCAGATTGCTTGTACTCTGTGTGTCCGATGAGTTTAGTCACAGTGTACTAGAAACGTCTATGGCTGCTGTGCAGGGCAGGAGTAGAGTAGGAGGACAGTCTTGCTCATCTGTGCATAAATGTGGCCACCCATGGGTTTTGTGCAATGGAGGAAACATACAGTAGAAAAGGATTTGATTTTTCTTTGTTAGCGATGCACAGATCTCCACAGATCCTCTTGTACACAGCTCCTCTTCTGCACGGCTCCTCTTCACTAAACAAATAGGTCTGCCAGCTGGGGAAGGAAACATCTTGATTCATTTCATTACTCCAGTGTAAGCATTGATGCAAGTATTAAACCCTAACAGCCCAATAGCAAATCATTTGCTGGTGTGCAACTCCGTTACGCTCATTTGCAAACAAACACTCTGCAGTGGGCGTTGTATTGTGTCTTGCCAACAAGGTAAACAAGACCGTAGTCCCAGGCATTGCATTCAGGGGTGAAAGTGTTTATGTGGGAACAAGAAAGATGTTGCATGGGTGGAAGATGTTTCCCTGCAATCAGTGAGCTGTGTCTGTGTTTTCCCTTAGCAGAGCCACTGTAACGGTGGTCAGCGGGATGGGCCAGCACAGGGCCAGAACGATGTTGTGCAGAAGGGCGAGGTCACATTGCCCAGCCCAGACGGGGTAGAGGATAACCGTGTGCTGGAGCATAAACGGACAGGCCGGGCACTGGACCAGGAGAAGGACCACACCCGCTCCGTCTCCCTGCTGGAGCAGAAACGCAAGGTGGTCTCCTCCAGCATTGACGTGCCCCATGCCAGGTAGGATTGCACTGCAGAAGCAGCGCCCCTCACTGGCAAAAATATGAAGTGTAAGAGTTAAACTTAATACAGTTATACCTGTGGTGTTGGGTTTCTTTGATCTATACGCTGAGCGAAGAATGTTCTAGTACTACTTTTTTTACAGTGATCATTTCTGACAGATACAGCTAGTCATCTCAATTTACACGTTCATTCTTGACATATTGTCATCAAAGCATTAAATATCATAGACGCCAATTCACAAATAAGTACTTCTGCCTGCATGTCATAATTTGAATATTAGATTAGTTTATGTCAAGCTTCTGGGTATTAATCACATGAATGAATATTGAGTACATTGGCAAAGTCACATTCATATAGATGCATATTCACAGAACATTCATTTGTATAAAGATGAAAAACATGAATAAAGGGATGAAAGAAAATTGCATAAATGCATTTGTTTGTGATTTTTTTTTTTTATAACTTTAGTGCTACCGAAGCAATATGGTTTGTTTATAAATATTTATTAGTATTGCTGTAAATGTTAATTTCATTAAGGACTCTTATGTACATCAGAAATGTTGGTCTCATTACATACACCATTTTCCATCATTGATTAGTTCTTAATAGACAGATGACATAGAAGCACGCATACCTCAAGCATGAATGTCCTTCATCTGGTTTGGACCCATGTCTAATTTTCACATGCTCCTAACAGTGGCGTTTAGTTACTCAAATATGAATATACATATTTGCCGACATAAGTATTTTTAACACAGAAAACACATCAGGTACAGCATAACGGCAGAAACTTTCAATGTGGTGGGAATCCAACCAGCATATATTTTGATGTAACAGATACCCAGCATTAAAAACAGAAAAAAAAATCTGCAGTCACAAAAATAAATGTCACATGTTGCAGAAAGCTACGGTGAAGGGCTAGGTCTGTGGCAGGGTTTAGTTGTGGTTTGTGAGGTGCACCGAATATGCAGCGAAAGCACAATGTGACTCTTCAAAGGACCAGTGATCCACATTCAAGCTGTTTTGCTCACTTTGCGCAGTGTTTATAACACTGGAGATTAGTCACACATTCAACATTTCTCACATCTGTGTAAACCGTCAGTTGTTATGTAAACCGTTGGTCATTTTTATTTTTCGTTTACACGTTAGTTTTCTAAGGAAGCATATCAGCAACAATACTGCGAAGAAAATGTAATATGTAAAATGGCAATGTATTTATATGTTTAAATTTTAATGTCCTGCTCCGATACGCAGTCTCAAAATGGAGATTCACATTCAGTTTTACCATCTGAATTTGCCATTTGGTACACTAGTGTGACATTCCATTTACACAAAATTTAGATGCTTTCCAAGCAACTTTATTTAAATTGAATTGTATTTCCACAGCTGCATATTCATGCCTTATGTGATTATATAATCATGGTGTCAAAATGATACTTTATGTTAATATACTTGGATTTGCGCTTTATAAAAATGCATTGGAAATTGAATTATCAACGACAACACCAAGGACTAAAGAGGGCAAAACTGAAAAAGAGGGCAAAACAGGCACAGCGCCTCACATCTTAGAAAAATGACATTTTATTACTGATTCTGGGGCAAAATGTTTCTGGAAATGCCAGTTGTGTTTTTGTGGACTTCCCGACCTGTCAATCATCCTATCACGGTAGGGCCAACATCATGCTGAGCGGAAAAGGCTTTATCTGAAACCGAGTTTATAGCTATTGTCCACTTATATAAATATATCCACTTATGAAGCATTTAATCAAAAGTGTGGCCAAGTTTTCTGGCTTATCTTTTTTTTTTTTTTACCAACAAATGAACAGTGCTTGTATTTATGCGTAGGCAGTACATAGTTAATTAATAGTTTTTCCACTATATATTTTGCAGCGGTGGACAGCTGCTTCAGAATGTTATGAAATGTCATGAAATCGCAATTACAAAACTCTGCGGAGATCTTTTAATTTGAAACAACGGATACAGGAGACGCAGTAATGAATAAACTAGATTAAACTAGCTAAGTTAGGTTATATATCAATATATATAGATATATGTATGTAAAGCCCATCACACATTGGACACACGGCGTGGGCCTGCCGTCGCGGCTAAAAAAAAAAAAACCTTGAGGACACACTGATAAGGTAGTTTCGCTGACTGAGTAAAACATTTGCAGGATAACTGTTTGTAATCTAGTTGTTGTATTTTGCTTGCTCGCCCTAAAGTTTTACCTCAGTGTACTGATCCATCTTCCAGTGGTCAAAATTGCAACATCTGTGAAGCATAGCAGATAAACATTTGTGGTTGTTTGCCCTCATTTACTTTAGCTGCTTATCACGAACGCCTCTCTTTTCACTGTTCTTATTTTCTGCTACTATGAACATTTCTGAAGGACTATCTTGGCCATCTTAGCAGCTAAGATAACTATGAACACAATTGACTTATTGACATAATTGGGAAATCACAAGCACAAACCGTGATGTCCATCTAGAAGGATATGTGCTTATAACTGTGGGTTATGATCTTGAAGGTTCTATATACATTTTTTTCTCAAGGTTTTCATAGTCTTAAAAGAAGCATCTTTGCAGGTCAGTTTCTAAATGATTTCTTCTAAACACTTGTCAGGAGAAAAGAGGAGCTTGACATAGGTATCTGGAGATAAATAAATACTTGAACAGACACAAGTAACATTTTTATTACAAGAAACCAGCTATAGAAATGACTGTGTATAATAATATTTAAGCTTGTAACCTTTAAAAATACTTAGTTGACGACTCTGTCAGTTAACAAAACTGCCCCGACAATAACAGTGATGTGTCCTTGCAGTTGCTCACTCCATTGAGGAACCAGATCTCACCAACGAGGAGCTGAATTTGTTCAGAGGGCAGAAATCTCTAGAATATGTGTACAGAAGCTGTTGAAGTCTTCCAGACATGGTTTTGGATGGATTACAGCACAATATCCCAACTATAATTTCCCACATGGGTTATTGTGGCTTTCTTCTGGCAGGAGACATCAGACAAACACAGATTGAGTAATGGATACTGTGGTGTGTTTTTCTCTTATGTTTCTCCTTTCTAACTTTTCTCTGTTCCTGAAGAGGTGGAACTACTAGAGAGCATAGTAATACTACCATGCTTCCAAAACCCCAAGCATAGATTAATGTTTGTGCTCGTAACATGGACGATGATCAATGTATGGGCCCAAATCCCTGGAGGGGCCTCGAGGTTCTAGTGTTTGTGTCAAATTACATAAGCACACAGAAGCTGGAACCTTTATAGAAATTGGAGCATTATATAAGGTTTTTATACCTTTTAAAAAATACACTTTTTACAAATAGACTAAACAGCAGAATGTAAAGAAATTGTAAAAGTTTTTGTCCATATATTAAAACATCTATGCATCATGCTGCAGATCACAAACCGAGTGACTGTGCAGTGTAAATAATAAACAATAATGCAATTAGTATATATTAATAGATAAGTCAATATCTGCAATATGTAGGTGCATAGACAAGTTGCAGTGCTTAGTGATATGAGTAGCAAGATGTAGTAATGTCTAGCTGGTGCTTAGTGAGCCTGTCCTGTCCTGTGTTGTACCGTGTGATTGCTGTTGGTACAAATGATTTCCTGTACTGTCCAGTGGTACAGCAGAGCTGAATGGGTCTGTTGCTGAAAGTGCTCTCTGCTGCCTGACCACTAGGTCATGGAGGGGGTGTGATGTGTTTTCCAGGATAGCAGAGAGTCGCTTAAGTGTCCTCCTTTCAACCACCATCCCAAAACTAAACTAGCCAGCCTTCTGGAACAGTTTGTTGAGTTTTTTGCATCTCCCCCTCTGATGCTGATTCACCATAGACTGCTGCAAAGAAGACAGCACCCACAACAACAGACTGGTAGAAGATCGCCAACATCTTGCGCCACACTTCAAAGGACCTGAGCCTTCTTAAAAAGTAGAGTCTGCTCATCCCCTTTTCGTACCCAGCCTCTGTGTTGGCTCTCCAGTCCAGTTTGTTATTAAGAAGGACGCCCAGGTGTTGGTAGGTATCTACCGGCTCAATGTTCAGACCCATGATGGTGACGGGACTGATCATGGTGCTCTTCCTCTTGAAATCTCCTTGGTCTTGGTCACATTGTCCTTGCACTCAACCACTCAACAAAGCTGTTCACAAGGTCTCTGTATTCTCCTTCTTGGCCATCCCCTATGCACCACTGCGTGGTCAGAAAATTTCTGATGGTGGAAAAGGTCTGACCTGCACTGGAAGTCCGTGGTGTAGAGGAAGCGGGAGAGCACATTTTCCTGAAGTGCTCCAATGCTACTGACCAGACGATCAGACAGGCAGGTTCCCAGCTGGGGTCTTCCAGACAGGTAGTCCAAGACTGAAGTTAGCATGTTAACCAGCTAGCACCAGCCCGTCCTGTCTCATAATATTACTGTATACTTCAAGAAGATATAATGAGTCGCTGGAACTCTTGCCAAACGACCGCTACCACCAGCTCTCAGCAAGAAACCATGTTCAGCAGCAAACAAAGGAATGATATAAACAGAAGCAAAACAAGAGTTAACATCGGTGCTGCTTTCCAACACTGGAGTCGCTCTTTGCGAGTTTGAGGCTGAAGCGTTTCTTCTAAACTGGTAAGAACTAAAGGGGCAGGAGAAGGGACTGTGCATGCTGGCCTCTATTGTTCGGAGAATGACTTTAACAAGTTGCATCATCTTACAAATCGCTTCTTTAATGAATGGTAACAGTGCCGTGATAAACTGAAGGATTAGATGTGAGCTCAGGTTCATTTTGTCTGACCTAAGCAGTAATCTCAGAAGTGGATGACATTGTTATTATCCTGAAGCTGTGATCCGTTGTTTTTAAACTACTACTTCAGTTCATTTTGTTTGGTAAAGACTGCAATTTAGAGAGCATAGTAATTACAGTGTAGGAGGCCCAGAACCTGGAAAGGATATGACTGTGAGGAATTCAAGTGCACTTTGCCCTCTCACACTGTGATAAAAAGAATAGGCCACACACCCTTGAGTTTGGGATTACATACCAGTCAATGGTATCCTAGATACGAAAGCATTTTCTGCTCAGTGGGTTGCAGTGTATAGCCACTTCAGTTACTGTAAAATGGAGAAAGAATGTTCTTTGTTGGAGGGTGGATGGTCTGTGGGGCTGGGAGGAGGTGGAGCTGCACCTTTCACTCACTCGTCAGCTGTTTTGGTTCTCATTATTGAGCTGAATAGCTTTGCTCATCATATTTGTTCACACTAATTCAGCATAAACATTCTGACAGCCCCTGCAAAAAAGCAATCAGTAAACTCAGTTTGATGACTGACCTATTTTTTTCCCTTTCACTGCCTTCCCTACAGAGATAAGTTCATAAAAGGTTTTTTTTAATCGCTGCATCTTAGAATATGAAAGTGGTCACACTTGAGGTTTACTGTTCCTGTTTGCATGGGCTGCATTGCCTCGTGTTAATCTGCCCAAGGCACTCTGTATCTGCAGATACTGTTGCCCTTCCTCTGGAACAGATGTGGGCCTTTGCTGTTCTTTTCATGCTTGTGTATTTTCCCCATAGAGGAAATGACCAATTGTAACGAGAGCTGGCAATCTGACTCGTGGCGTTGCTGCTCTGAAAATATGATGAATTGCCTTCAGACAACTAATTGCAACCTGAGGAAGTAAAGCTTGGTTTAGGGGAAGTACCGAAACACTCCGCTTGTTATTGAGAAGTGAAAACAACAGCAGGCTCTCGACAGTTTCAAGGCCTTACCGAGCGTCTTTAGTCAGCTGTCCTTGATCAAACATTTCGCTTGCTTTAACCTACCGCACCTTGTTTTAGTTTAGCTTTTCTAACCCAATGTTAACTTTCAAACATGGACTTTAACTGTGTCTTTACAACCAGCAGTAATCGCTTGGCACTCTTCCACAGCGTGCCTAATTTTCAGTGCATTGTCAGAGGAATTGTAGATTTCCCCAAAAACCCCCTCACTGAGCCTGCTGTTCAGCAGCACTGTATTAAGCACAGGAAATGAAAAGAACCAAAAACACCAGATTTCATACGACCTTTCAGACAAGCCAATGGCCTGTAATAATGATGATGGCTTTATTCCTCTCTTCCCTTTTTACAACTAAGTTTTTCCCTTTTTCTCTTCCTTTTTTTCTGTCTTTTAGTACAATAGTGGGGCACACAGCGTTTAAGCCGAGTGTGAATCGGCCAAAGAAAGGGGAGGCTTAGATTGAAAAGTGTGGTTACTCAGAAGAGCAGCTCAGTGTCTGCCAAATAAAATCATTTCCCTCCAAAAGGGACTGTGCTGGGAGTACAACTTTAGGGACCCTGTGATTAGCATCTGAAAAGCACCTCGCTCTCTAAAGCCTGTAGTTCTAAGATGTTGGAATATTTCCAGCTCACCCACAGCAAGCCTCTCTCGGCAGCCCACTGGTCTCGGGCCTATTCTCAGATTGGACTGATTATTTTTTTGTCCAACTTTCCCAAATCACACCATGACTGGATTTTTTTAAATGAAGTATTAGACTAGCTAAGCAAGTAACGAGCTGCTAAAATGCATAAAGAATACAATTTGGACAGCAACCTGTCTTCTCTTTGTTAAACCTACTGATGGTTGGCTGAATGGTTGGCCAAACATTACTCATATTGTAGTATAGTATAGTATATTTTCACACACTGATTGCATGAATACATTGATATACGTTTATACTAAGAATTATGTGGCTAAAATGTATGTATGATGCAAATAGAATAAGCCTGGGTTTGTAAGGGGTTAAGCATTATATATTTGTCTGTTTTTAAAACAAAATGACCCCAGATCATATTATATAAAGATATTTCCCTTAATTATTTAATTTAATGAATTTATAATCGTTTAGTACTCCTCTGTGTTCTTTCAAACAAGTTTCATTGTTATGTAGAAATGGTGTTGTTTATCACATAAGCCTGTCGGCCTAAAAACTGAGACCAGAAGAGTGTCCATGATCATTCAATTTCATCAAGTCCTTTTCTGTTTGAGGTTGTCTGCCTATGGAAGTCTGAGTGGGTAGCCTTTGGAAAGTTGACCATACCTAACCACACTTAGAGGGATGTTTTTCCTCAGCTAACTCCTTGGATAAATATTTCATAAGAAACTCTACTTTTGGGGCCAGTTTCCCAGATCCAGTTTAAGCCTAAGCCCTAAGTCTTCACAACATGTCTTTCAAAGTCCCACCAGATTATAAAAGGAGTGGGCACATTTTTGGGACCACACACTGAATGACTTGGGATCACACAGTCCTTCAATTTTCAGTTGTTGCTGAACGGAAGCGAGCTCACCGAAAATCGCACAAACGCACGTGTTCTGCCATTACTAGGAGGTGCATATAAGCAAATGTTGGAGCAGATTACTGCTGCTGTCCCTGTCATTTGAGCTGACAAAGTAAAGAATCAACAGAATCCTGGATGTTGAGATGTTATCAGTGTGGTAGTTTATAGAGTTTTAGATGTACATAAATGACATGACACACACGCGAGTGACTTTTAGTTATTTTGTCTTTGTTTACTTGCTGTGTTATCTTCTTTCGTGTTCTCAGTTTTCATTGCTTGTTGGAGAAGTCCAAACATGTTTGACATTCTCCAACTGGTCGCAGTCAAGAGGCAAAAAATCTGAGTCTGTTTCGCTCACACACTCCTCGATTTACTTTGCAGAGTAAAGCGGACCTGCACAGACTCAGCCAGACGGAGAATCTGGGCTAAAATAAGGGGAAAAGTCATTACAATGGAAAATTATCATTAGCAGTTCAGTTTGGTCCAAGACTAAGCTTAATCCATGTCTGGAAAATTGACTTGAAGTGTCCTGCTAATTGGTAAAAAAGGTCACATAAGTCATTTAAATCTACACAATTTCAGAAATGCAAATGTAAATGACCTGGAATTGTAGTGTATACAGATGAACGACTCATAACTTCCTAATCCCTAAAGCACCGGCAGTATGGACGTGTACTCCAGCAGACATGCCGTATTATTGTCAGCATGTATGGCTGTGACGATAGCTGTATTATCGCAAAACCACTGCCATGTGATGCCTACTTCAGGATGGAGCTCATTACCGTAATCCTAATTATTTTTTTTCTATTTAATTTTTTTGCTGGTAAAAGTTGATTATTATTATATTATACCATTATTAATCATGCTTGGCATCACTTTACTCCTTTACTAACAGCTCTCTGTTAGTGAGCTGAAGAAGATGAGGCTGTGACATTAGCTGAGATCTGTTTTATCTAAAAGACTAAATGCCTTTTTCTGTGTACATTTGGGTGACCGGCGCTTTCTGTGATCTCATCGTGGCTTAAATCTAAAATAGTAATGACCAAACGCTGCGTGAACAGTGCTCAGAGTCACCGGTATGTTGTTGCTTCAGACTTCAGAATTAAAACTGAGTATTCTCGTTATACTGATTGTTATGACCTAAAGGCGTTCAGTTCCCCGAGAGCTGCACCAACATTTTTTATTTGTTACGTTAAAGTAAACTATCACTGTGAGACTCTGTGTTTGTCTTTAGGTCTTGTTGTGCTGTTTGCTGTAAAGGTAAAGTAAGGGCTAACTGTTATGCTTATGTGGTGCATGTGTACCAGCGCTTAGTTAAAAACATTAGTTTGGAATATTTGCACAGTGCTGAACTGGGAACGTGGTGGTGTTAAGGCTGATTATATGATGCACTGTATGTGGTGCAAGGGTGCACCTGCTAGAGATGACACATTCTCTGCGGCTCCGATCCCCTGTGTAACCATGCGTGTCCGACTTTTCTCACCACGCGCAGCGCTCCATTGAAAGTAAACGGATTTCCAAGGAGATTTGCTGGGCACATTTGCCGCTACAGGCTAATGAGAGCTCTATAAAGTAATCACTGAGAATACCGCAACAACAGAAGTGCTAGCTATAAACGCTAACATGTTTGCGAGTGGAGGGTATCCCCAAAACTTTGGGGATATGCTGCTTTATTACAGTGAGAAAAAAAATCATACTGTCACAGGCCAGTAAGTCACAAATACCTATACATTTTTATTTACTAATAGAGATTAATTCTGTCTGAGCACCCAGATTAAGGTGCTGGCCTATGACCTCCAGTGTCTGTAGATCACATTCAGTGCTCAGTGTTGGATTGCATGAAAGCTGTAGCCTCACTGTGTTAATGCAGTCTAATAAGACAATTGTGAAAGTGGAAATTCATTTCATTGGGTAAATGTGCATTATGTTGATCAGGATGTTGAGTAAATTGTAATATTGTGTCTGTCAAAATGGACTGATAATAATGTTTTGTATGTAACGTAAGTAAACTATTAGAACATGCTAAGTTGTCTCATCTCGCCATGGCCATTGAGAAGGACTAATGCAGATTGAGCTCTGATCAGGGGCAAAGGCAGGCTGACATAGTATCCTGATGTCTAGTTGCTCAGGTGTGGCCTATTAAAACCAAACCTGCATAACATTTTCATCGTTTCTAATTATACCTTTCAATTTTGACGGCATAGTCAGTACCACAAATTATTGATCTCTGTCAAGCTGACAGACTTTATTCATTAACATGGAGATGTACTGATTACATTCTCTGCATGTGGCTGTCATAATTGCCTTCAGTTTAATTTGGGTGGCTTTCATCACTTTTATCACAGTTTAGCAAAATGAGAAAAGAGTGAGACCATAAGAAATGCAGGATGCAGAAGGAGGGTGCAGGGGCACAAGAGGCACACCCTTTGAAATGGAGCCTTGCTTAATGAGATCAACATCTATACATTCTTGAAGTTAAGAAGGTTGGGTTGAATTAACAGTTCACATTTTACCAGAACGGTGTGGTGTGTCTATATTTCAAGTTCTTTACCCTGGAGTCAAACCCACAACCAGCTAAACACCACTCTAACTCTGAGCCCTGTGGCTGTTCTTGGCAGCCGCAGAGCTGTTTTCATAAGATTTTGCAAGAGGGAAAACTTTGCCATAAATTTGCAGACGACATTTATTATTATTTACCTCACACGGTATCTCAAACATTCATCAGAGGGAGAGGAAGGGATGTAAAAACTCTGTGTTTCATCTTCCCTAATGATACATTTGCTATAGTATTCATTTAAAAGCATAAGGTAAGTATCATCAGAGTTGCTCTGTTAGTATAATCCCAGTCGTATTTAGTGAGATCAGTGCTCCTCTCTTTGTACACAGAGCCAAAGTTAACTTGTTAATTATACACTGTGTCTTGTTCAAACACCGCAAGTTTATGGGTTCGATTTATCCCTCTGTGATGGAGTAATGCTGCTCCATTAATCAAACCTTGACAGTAGTGTCTACCTCCGGCATTAGGGAGGACCACCGTCAGGAGGCTCTCAGCATATCTCACTCATGTTGCAAAATTTTGTGAACACATGAAAATGCTAAGTCTGTAAACTACTTACTGAAACTGAAACTTGTAGGGAGTTACTGTGATGTTGAAAGGATGTGTATTGGCAGACACGCATCAAGTGAAGCAGAGCAGCCTGTACCCACAGATCTAATTATATTTTTGTACTCGGGCTGGGAGCCATTGAGAAAACCACCAATGCTGTGGATTCAGCAGTAACCACTCAATATCACTTGTTTTGACTTTTGTATCCTCCATTCTTGACTCTTGCAACACCATGCAGACAAGTTTCCTGTGCATAGTTGAAATGACAGTGACAAAAGGGGCTTGCTGTTTGTGTCGAGCGTACAGTTCTGCACTGCTCAGGGTCAAGTTCCTCAGTGAGGTTGGTCTTGGCTTTATTTGCACAAGGAGTGTACTTATGGTTTCTGTGGATGAAATGTTCTTGGACTGGAAATAGTACTTCCTGGTTATTGTTGTACAGAATGTTTTAAGTAACAAGTGACATTTTTTCTGTGGGGGTTCACCATGTATAAAGGCACGTGTGGCTCACTGTGCAGTGAAGGGTAAACACTCACTGAGCACTTTATTAGGATCAGTCATACTAGGAAGGGCCTTCATTTGCTCTCACAACAAGCCCGCTTCTTCCATAGCATGGATTCCACAAGATGTTAGAAACATTCCTTTGAGGTTCTGGCCCGTGTTGACATAATTGCATCATGCAGTTCCTACAGATTGCTCAGGTGCGCTTTCATCTTGTGACTCTCCCATTCTACCATATCCCACAGGTGTTTTATTGGATTCAGATCAGGTGACTGGGAATGCCACTAAAGAACACTGACATGGTAAATTGTGGTCATGAAGGGATGCACATGGTCAACAACAATACCTAAAAGTTCTGTGGCTTGCAGACTGGGTCTATGGATTCATGCTTTTGATCCTACCATCTGTGTACCTGATCAGGAACAAAGATTCTCCAGACCTGACACTTTTTGCAGTATTTAACTGTCCACTTTTGTTGAACCCGTGGCTACTTTCTGTTCTTGGCTGACAGAAGTGGAGCCTGATGTGATCTTGGATGCTTTTCTGCTGACCACAGTTGTACATACTGGTACAACTGGTACAACAATTGGCTGATTAGATGATTGCATTAATGAATAGGTGAACAAGTGTTCATAATAAAGTGCTCAGTTAGTGTATATGAGGGCAGTAAGAGTGAATATAACTGATTGTGTATACATACCGCTGGGATGAGTGATGATGCATGATGTTTCCACTGCATGATGTTAGTGAGGACTGTAATTTTGATTGTCCTCACTAGCATAAGCTATGTGTATTGAGTTTTGCTTCTCTGAAGCACAAAGCTTTTGTTTAACGTCTTGTTTAGTTTACTCAGACAGGGAAGATGGAAATCACGTAGCAGGAGAGATCAACTGCAGGGCTGGTTTTAATTTAATTAGTAAACCAATATTTTTGTGTTCCCAAAGTTCTGTCTTATTAATTGATAGCGGTATATGTGTTTGTCTGGGAAGGGGTCCCAACTTTTTTAGTGTAAGTGTAAGAAAGGCTTATCGGAAGAAGCTGTTTTCCTGCTATCCTCACCTCCCAGTGGCCAGCCCTGATTGTCCTTGCCAAGTTGGGGTATGGATCTGCTCCACAAGTCAGTAACAGGGAATGCAAAGGCTAAAGGCACATTTAAGCTAGTTAAAGTGCTTTTCCATCTACTGCTCACCCGCTGAGCTGTGTGTTAGATCATACTTCTGCTGATCCTCTCATTTTTGCAGCTCGAGACAGCTTGACAGAGGAAATGCTCAATGTGTTGGAGCACTTTTTTCTGTGGGCTGTATCTGTGGTGGTGACAGCTGGTATAGACTCCCCTCTACCCCCCTTTAGGGGACGTACGGGACACCTTGTCTTTTTCTTCTCCATAGAACCCTGAGTCTTCTCTGAGCTGCCCGTGGCTGAAGCTTCTCACTGAAGTAAACAATAGGGCGGTCACGTGAAGAGCAGTGGCAGCATCTGTGGAAGAGAGGGGAGCTGTGGCTCTCGTACACATGCTGAACTTTGCTCTGCTTGGAAAGTGCGCAGTTGTCACTCTGCCAGACCCACAGTTACCTCCTCTTTTTGTGGAGGGTTGTGGAGGGCCTGTATGAAGGAGCTGTGAAAGAGTTTGCAGACTTGGTGATACCTCACAGGAGGAAGAACTGCACCACTGACTTGCTCAATTGTCTCGTTCTGCCCTTCTTGTTTTTATGCTTCCATTATGTTTGTTTTCCTTGTTTGCATGCTTCGACTGTACTATACTATGTGCAGGTCTTTAGTCCTGTCTGCCCATGCAGTCTCATTCCTGCACTGTGTTTAATTTCAGGGAGGGGGGTGAATTTTTGTGCAGGGTTACTCTGGGCCAAGCCCCTCAGAGTGTCCAGCTCAGTGCCTTTGTTGTTCAGTTTGATTAGTCGCTGTCTCATAGAGATAGGCAGGACGCAGCGACCATCAAAACAACATGCGTGTCAGCGCTTTGAGACAATGAGAGCTGTAGACCCTCTCTCTCCGTCTGTCTCTCTTTCTTTCTCCCTCTCTCGCTCTCCGTCTCTTCAGCAGGGAAGAGCCCCTCTCACTCCGCCCCCCCACCCGCCTCTCCCTTGCACACTCCCTTTGTCTCCCAGCTCACATGTTTTTCTGCTCTGCAGGAGAGACGTTAGTCCTCCGCTGTGCAGGCCATTGTGCAGTGCCGCTTCTCCCACTCACATTTACATAAGGATGCTGAGGAGGAACATCAGCCTACTGGCTGCACCTTGACCAGCGCATCTGCTACTGATTACCATCTGTGCGGGCTCACAAGCCATCAGCAACAGAGTCGCTGACAAGTTGTTGTTGTTGATTATGTGGTGCATTGACTCTGCTTTGCATGTTTTTATTCACTTTGATTTACATAAATATGGAGGATCAAGTGACGCGACCAATGTAAATCATAGGGAGCGTGCTAGTTATCTTTAACTCATGAGGATAAACATGCCCTCTTCCTTAGACACACAGATTCAGGGGTCTCTTATACATGGAACACATGGAGTCCAGTGAAACCTCAAGCAACGACAGTAGATAAATCTCAGTGTTGGGCTGCTATTAGCTGTGCTTAGACACAGAGGGGGGAATGGGTTCCTTTAGAGATGGCAGATGAATCATATGTTGATGTTCACTGGGTGGAAACAAAGTTGCTTTGTGGCTCTAATCACAGGCAACTCTTCACCCCTAACGGTCCTCCTGCCATTTTTACTGTGCCCTGAAGGCCTCTTTGGGTAGGGTGTGTGAAGTATTAAGCCCAGCGGAGCTCACGATAACACCCCTTGCACACCATGGAACCTGTTTGTGCTCTCATTCTGGAAGAAAATGTTCAAGGGACAGGATCTTTGCCAGACTCGTCCCCCTTAAAATGATGTTCTTAGATAGAAGCCGTAATGCCCACCCACCCCCCGTAAGCTCCATCTGACAAAGGTTGAGTGTGTTTTATAGGGCTCTGTCTCGGCCCCTATACTGCAGTGGGAAGCGCACCTCAATTTCTCCATTACAAAGACTCTCTAGGGATATGGAGGGTTGCTGCGGGGGGATGGAGGTCACATGCAGCATGAGAGATGGTGAGGGTTTCAGAACCAGGCTGTGGTGACAGAGAGGTCAGAAGAACAGGCTTGGAAGATCAATGAGACAGAAAGATGGGGAGTCATAGGAATCAGGTTGTCAGTCTCTTGCTCATTTATGCTATGACCAGTATGGTAAGAATAAGGTTGTTCAGCGAAAAAGAGTCTAGTGTGCAGTTTGTGTCATCAGGTCAGCTTTGTTGTGCAGTGAGTATGCTTGGCGCAAGGCATCGGTGGAAGTAGTGGGGGGGGCGCTCACTGGAGCAGCAGCCACTGTGGCACTCATACCGACTCGTTCAGCTGCCTTTGTTCACATCAGAGCCTTTTTTTTTCTCATCACCTCTGTCCCTATCTCCTTCTCCTTCTCGGGAGCAAAAGGGGTGCCCGAGTGGATTGCTAAACCAATTCGTATTTCTGCTGCTCATTTAGCTGGACAGAAACATTCATTGCCTCTGGATCCATCACAGAAACAATTGCGTAGCCCCAGAGTGGACTTTTTTTTCCAGCGTTCAGTCACTCAGCCAGCTGCTGATCATACCACAGTGAGCTCGCCACTGATGCCATCAGTGACACTGAGATCAAATCTCTCTCACTCTCTCATGTTGTAATGGATAATACACATGTCTAGCTTCCATGCTTGTCGTTCCTTTAAGCTGTAACAGGCTTAAGGGATGTTTGTTTCCCACGTGACTGTAAAACAAATGGTCTACCTACAGAATAACCTACAGAATATTTTTTCCTCGCGGCAGTTCCACACAGATATTCTCTTTTATCCTGTCTCAAATGTGATCTCACTGTGGGTAATGAGCTCCATTTTGTGGGGTGTTTGAGCACAAGCCTTCACTGGACATCTGTTTAACATGGCTTTAGGAATCTCTCTGATTCTGACTAGGCTTGGCTCCTTTGCATCAAGAGGAAAATGGTCAGGAGTGTCACAGAGCACTGCAGAAAATAAAAACAGCATGGGGTTTGGGCATAGCTATAAATAGAGGACAGGCGTGCATTGTAGAGCCCTGCTGTATTTTGTCTGCCAGCAGATTAGAAAGTAAACACGACTATCACGTAGTAAAGTGAAATCATTGTTTTCGCAGGCCCTGCCTTGGGTTGCAAGCCAGCTTCCAGCCACACGGTACATCCATGTTGGGGAGTTGCTCTGTGTGTATGTAGTTTTCTGTGTGTGATTTTTGAGAAGGAGGCTGTCTTTGGCAGGGCGCCAGCCACTGGGATTGCGGGGCTGCCTCGAGCCTCCTTGTAATGACCGACAGTAACCCTGGAGCCCCTGGCTCGGCACAGCTCGTGCAGCCTCTCTCCGTCAGCATGTGTGAGTAGAAAGCCTCCGGGGCCAGGCAGCGGTTAGTGCGATCCAGGGAAGGGGAGGGATGGGGGAGCGCGAAGCGTGGCACCAAGAACAAAGAACAGGCAGGAGTTAATGCTCTCTACATGGACATGCAAGGGAAGGCCTGCAGTAATACGAGTCAATCGATAATTAACGTATCTATCCTTGTTTTAACCAGACTTGGTGGAGGGGGGATATTGCGGGTGAAAGTCAGAGTCTCTGGATTAATTATTCTCTCCATGAAGCCATTTAGTTTACAATGTCTGGCTTAGAATAATGTTACATCACCGCTTAGTATGGCCTTAGCTCAATGTCTTCACAGCATAAGTGCGGTGGCTTTCATCATCTAATGCACATATGGCTGAAGCACACCAACATGTACCACAGAAATTGATTCCATCCCTCATAATCAACTGTATAGGCCCTTATTGTGGCTGAAATTGGAGACTGTGAAGCAAATCCTCCCAGGGGACGTACACTTGAGATTTGGGGACCGTGAAAGCCAAGAGTTCTTTCCCAATCCGTGTTTGGCACACACGACTGAGTGCAAAACAATGTGAATCTTCTAAACTGAAAACGCAATAAGATGTGAATTTTACAAGCTACCTCTTCTGGCTGCTTTTGGTCTTTGTCTTCAGAGCCCTGAACTGCATGCTGGTGAAGCAGTAGTGCGTATGGTTGAAGGTGAAATATAGAGCAAGGCTCGGTGTTTTCAGCCTTCTCTGAAGAAGCTCTTTGTTCCCCTGCGAGGACTGGATCTTCTAATCTAACTCATGCATCCACATGTGTGCACCTCATAAAAGCAGCAATAAAATGTGACATTATTACATAGTACACACACAAAAACCCTCCTAATGCCTTAATGTCCCTGTTGCATTTTTAAGCAGTCTGTGACTACAGCTGTGCAGCGTACTGCTTTTGCAGTCCGTATGCCTCTTCAAGAATGCTAATATTCACATTTCTAAGAATGGTTAGCATTGTTAGAATGGTTTCTAAATGGTCTGCTGCCTGCATACGTCTGGAAATCAGTGCATCAGAACGGAAGCAGCAATGTGCAGAATCGATCAGTAAAATCTTTACAGTTGCTGTAGCGTTAGATGGAGGAGAATATTTGTGGCGTGTGGATTTAATTAGCATCCTGAGCTGTAAAAAACCTGCAGTAGACCTCTGCATTTATCAAGA
Source organism: Semaprochilodus insignis (assembly GCA_034552555.1). NCBI lineage: Eukaryota > Metazoa > Chordata > Actinopteri > Characiformes > Prochilodontidae > Semaprochilodus > Semaprochilodus insignis. The sequence continues at coordinate 2,798,894 of CM067475.1, forward strand.
TGTGGTAGGATTTATGCATATTGACTCCTTTTGAAAGGGTGATTCTTAATGGCTTGTTTAAATTCAGAAATATTCATGTTCTGGTTGGGATCTGCTTGTTCTGAGATGTTTTTACATACCACATGCCTTGGTTTGTTGTTGTATAACTGGTAACTGGGTCTGTCTACTAGGGCTGTAGAGTAAATTGTATTTTTTTAATCCTTATTGCAATAAACAGATTGTTAGAGCTGCGATGACAGAACTGATCAAGTCCGACGAGTGCTTCTCTGCACTGTAATTGAACTCTACACTCCCACATGGGAGATGAGTAACTAACGGCCAATTACAAAACACACATGCACAGCTCAAAAACTCCTCCATTCTGAGCTACTAGCCTGTAAAAATGCATTAAACCGTTTTGATTGTTCTTACAAGCTAAGTTGTCTTTATGTGTGTGAGGCAGTACTGCAGTCTGTCATGTCAAACATATGGTGACATGGGGGGTGTTCCCCAAGAAACTTGAGCGAGTCAAGGTTGTGGTCCATATTGCAGCTTTACTGTCCAACTTAATTCAAAGAAATAGTTCATGAAGGAAAACAGCAGCTCTGCTTACAGCTCCTACTCAGAGTACAGCTTCCGTAGTTTACACCTCACTTCTTGAAGCTACAGCGTGCCTAGTCAGGATTAGCCACTGCTCTTCAGAAAAAGAGACCTTGCCAAGGCATATGTATGTGTTTGTTTACACTGTTCATCAAAAGAATAGTTGCAGCCAGAAGGAAGTGTCTGATTGCAATGCTATTCTGAAGGAAGATAAAGTCAATCAAGTCAAATTTATTTAGCATGGCTTTGGGCTGCCATGTTTGCTAACGCAACATACCAGACATCTCGGCATGGAGTTGTAGAGGTTCCTAATGGTGTCCTGTGATAATCCATCCCATGCAGCTTGAATATCCTCACACAGTTCCTGCAGATGGTGTGGTAGGGGTGGAGGTGGAGTGACACCAGGCCTTCTGCACGTGTGATACGTGACAACAAACCGTTCATCTTGGTGCTGACCACGGTGCCTCCACACACGGATTCGCTGGTCGTCTCCACCAAGACAAAAGTGGGACTCATCACTGAAGATCACCCGCTGCCATTCCGAGTCACTCCATGACAGTCTGGCATGACACCATTGCAGTCTTTGGTGACGTTGACGTGGTGTTAAGGACAGTCGTCGTAACGTCGTAGTCTGCGTGCATGTAGTCCTGCGTGGTGCAGCCGTCTGCCAATGGTGCTGGCACTAACAGGATGACTCATGGAGGACACCACTGCTTACTGAATGTTTGCAGTCGTGGCTGTTGGGTCAGTCAGGTACAGAGATAAGGTCTATCCTTGCTTACATCACATGCGCAGCCGAGCGTGAAACTTACATCGTTTGCATGTCTCACGATGTCAAACCTACCCAGCAAGTTTCATTCCTGTCGGGTGATTCCTTCTGGGTGCAGCTATTTGTACAACTATTCTTTTGATGATGAGTGTATAATTCAAATAAACAAATATAAACCTAGCGTTCAACTCTTATTAGAACCGGATATGATGACTTTGAAAACAGAAGTAAACCCAGGGGTGCACTAGTCTATATTTAATAACTAAACAAAAATAAAATGAAACAAAAGTGTGTATATAGACACACAAGAACATGTATGTGTAGCCTTTTAGTATGTAATGCTGGCTTTGTCACAGCCTTTCGGTGTAGAAAGAGTGAGCTTACAGTTCGGATGTAAATAGCTGTATTTTTTTTCTTTTTTTTTCTTTTTTATTTTGCACAATGGTTCAAAAAAAGGTTGTATTTGTGCTACATCCAATCAGAGGCACACTATTCTAATAACAATTTATCGCTTCCCATATTGTCATTGTGATCCGACTGCTTTAATCACACTTTACGTCAATATTGTGCAGCCCTGCTGTCTACATACATCTTTTATTTATTTGTGTGCAGCCATAAGTGTACGTATGTCTTGAATCCATAAGCAGTGTGATTAGTATCTGCGTGTCAGAAATGATTTACTCTTGCACGTTTACCAGAAATGAACGTTTATAACAGTTTGTCCTTCACGCATATTTGCTTGGTGTAATATATAGATATCTGAATGCGGACGGCTGTATCGTTACCTGTTATAAGAGTAAGAAGTGCTTGAGGCCGGAGGCTGGAGGTACCTGATTTATTATCCATTATTCAAGAGGAAATGAGCGTCATAGCCCAGTGACTGTAATAAACGATGGATTGCCCAGCCGAAGTCGGCTTCAAAGCTTTCCCCCTTCCTGCGTTTTCTCTCAGCCCTAAGCAGCACAGGGGAGGAGCAGTGGGTGTGAGGAGGTTGGTGTTGTTGGGGCTTTTAGGGGAATTCCCCTCTGCTTGTTAAACCGCTTTCGTTATTTTTGAGCGATGAGTGTTTAGTGATGCTTAAACCCACTCTACACATGACTCTGAACAAAGGCTGCTGTGATTTGCTTTGAGGAGCTTTTTTTCTGTTGAGGAATGTGACATTTGTTTACATGACATGAAGTAAATTCCATCACTGAAGCTGCTCGATTGTACCTGAGGTCTCAAAGATAAAGTGGCCTATCCGGAGCACCGATTGTGGGAGCTGTTCTGTTCTCAAACTGTGTCCCAGAGTATACACTTGAGTGGGAGTGAAGCAACAGGTGATGGGCGATTGGTTCAGGACAGAGGCCAAAGGAGAAACACAGAGCAGACAGCCTAGTAACACAATCAGTTGTTGATGTTTCCTCTGACTCAGTGTAGTGTTTGAAACTGGAACCATCTTTGTGGCTCCGTGGCGCTGTGACTGTGGGTTTCTCAAACGTACTCTTGCAGACAAAGGCGCAGATGTCTGTGAAGGCAGCAATGCCCGGGTGGGGGGATTGCATTTCACCAGCCGCCTGCACAGCCATTTGTCTTGCGAGTTTGGACATACACAAAAAGTTGACACATCTGTCCAGCGAACTGCAGCAGATGTCCACGGACTGCCTCCCTCTGGCTGGTGGCCATCTCACCCATTTACCCCACACCAAAAACCTGCTTATGCTTAACCTGCTGCAAATGAGGGTGGCCTTGGGCTGGATTACAGGACAGGCATGTATTCTCAAGACAGGGTAATTTATACCCATGCTTATATGCACCCCGGGTCATTATTTTAACCTCCTTCCTCTCTGTTAGTAGTTTTGATTTGTTGGATGTTGCATCTGGGTGTAATAAGATACAGAAGATGTCAGTATTTTTACCTCCCATGTTTAGATGGGTTTATACACGGTTTTAGTAAAGGGGAGAATCTGTCACTCGGTGTAGATTTCCAGCTCCGTACTTGGATGTACACTGTTAGAAGGAAGAATGTTTTATGAGAAGATGTCATAGACAAAGATGGGCTGTTCAGAGATTATGAGGCTAACACAGATCACATATCAGCTATCAGCACGATCAAGTGATAGCAGGTACCAAACAAGGGTAGGGCTGGACTGTTATGTGGCATTCATAGCGGTACGTGGCATGAAACCACACAAATGCTGGCACAGGCGAGAGGACGCTCTGCAGTCTTTTATTTTTGTTGCATAATTCTGGGTTTGTTTGGAATTCTGTAGTGATGCATTTGCTGTCCATGGCTCCCAGAAAACCAATCAACATCCGGTTTATCAATGGCAAAAGTTGGGGAAATGTAACCCTCGACAGGGTGTTCTGCTCACTGCTGCAGTTTACTGAGTGTTGCCACTTGCGGCAGCAAAGTTTTTCATTGCAGCTCCATTGAAAACAATGGAATATCATCGTTCCAGCAACTATCATTCACGGGAAACATCAGTTGTCTTTGCCAGTTCTACAGTCCTCTGATACTAACTGTACTGAATTGAGTGATGCTATATATATGCTATATGCTATATATGTGATTATATATATATATATATATATATATATATATATATATATATATA
>CM067475.1:2803238-2824121 GCA_034552555.1 Semaprochilodus insignis
AGAGAGAGAGAGAGAGAGAGAGAGAGAGAGAGAGAGAGAGAGAGAGAGAGAGAGTGAGAGTGATATAGAGAGTGTTGTATGAGGTTAAAGCTGTTAAAGAACCCTTTATTTTGCTTCCCCCACAACGCAATTTGGTTTTACATGTTTTTTACACGCAGCTTTGCAAGCTGAATCAAATATGGTAAGAACTGCCAGATGCAGATGGCATTTTATCTATCAACACACACACAGCCTGTAGTTTTAGTCCCGTAATCAAAAGTCAAAGGGTCTGTATTTCCATCTAGCATTTGAACAAAGAACTGCAGGGTCCTGTGATCAAGGGGTCTCGCACAGGGCTGCAGCAATCCTTAATTAACGAAATTTGGCTCATATGTTTTATATCACTGATCAGCTCTCAGGATCGGCTAAGCCAAACTTAAAACCCCCAGCATTTTAAGCTGTGTCACTTTGCTTTGCTCCATGTACTACTAGCTCTCATAGTAACTCTATGTGACACCTAAGGTGTGTCGGTATGCTTTCAATACATCTCTGCATTTAGCTAGATTTACACTCTGTCCCATTAACGATGACACTTGGTTACTTGTCGAATGTATCATGTTCGGTTGAACATCTCACTTTTTAATTACCTTTTTATAAGCATGGGCCTTTGCTGCTATTGTGGCTTGATGAGGGCTCTAATGACAAATATGATTTAAAGCTTTAAATGCCGCTTTCCGTGAGTAGCAATATATCACATGATAATTACACAGGCTCTAATGTGTTTTTTTTTTTTTTTTTTTTTTTAATTTACAGTATTTCATTGCCATGAAGGTATTAAGGGTGTTAATTAGATGCTGTTCGGGGACGTCTCTGTGGCATTATCTCAAGACTGCCTCATTGCGCCTTCCAAGGTGACCAGGAAGTAGCTAAGTGAGGGGGGTCCTGGGAAAAGTGCTACTGGAAAAGGAGACTTGCTGTTGATTTATATGAAAGCTGTAATGACATCATTTTCATCACGCAGGGGTCATAAATTAGACTGTCTTTAATGGTGGTTCAGGAGCTTGTTTGTCAGCTCGAGGTCCCTCTCTCCCGTCTTATGGGACTGGAATCTGGAACCCCCCTCATGATGGGGCTGCGTTATACTGTGATGTTGGTAAGACTGCCCAGGTCTCAGGTTCCCTTAGATTCCCATGAGCTTCTGCATTTCTGAGAGCTGACAGCTGAAGAGATTGATGACACTCTTCGCAGATCAATGCATCCATTCTCTTTCCTCTGATAATAATAAAGAATTCGCCAGTGTGCAATGCCCTTCCCTGGATAAATGACTGGAGCAGCTAGCCCAGGCCATTGTCCTTTGTTCTGTGTTTTATTTTTCACATATCTAAACATAAAACAGGGAACATGTCCAGCTCTAAAAAAAAAATCTTTTCCCTCAAAGATATCCTCATATGTCATCATAATAGCATAAAGTAATGCTATGCTGCCTGGACAGTGCAAAGCCACATCGTCTGTCAGTTCACATGTTACATTTCAGTCCATCATTCTAATGTTAACAGTTCAGAAGAGTCCAAGATGAAGATTGAAGCTGTTAGAATGGAAGCACAAAGCCTCTCTGACTGAGAGGTTTTATGTTCTGAGCTAAGAGGTCAGGTAAATTGGGTACAGTAAGGCTTATTTCTTATTTTAACAGGAAATCAGAGGAGGAGGTGGACATGGACAAAGTGACTGCTGCCATGGTGCTGACAAGTCTGTCCACTAGTCCTCTGGTGCGGAGTCCTCCGGTCAAAGTTAGCGGTAAGTGCACTGTACTGGACTGTCTTCTCTGCACAGCCATGTCTTACAGCAGCGGCAGTGTGTGGTTTTTGCTCAGCAGTTTCCTGTTATTTTGCTATCACATAGCCTTGACACTGGAGTGCACTGAAGCCGATCCCCCTTCATGATTTAGCTGCTAGGGTTGTATTGCGTTAACATTATACTCTCCTTTAAAGTCAGTCCTGACAGCTTCTCGTATACTTGCATGTACTGTTTGATTATTGGATTGGGTAATAGTTGGAAAGAATCATTAGTCAGAATTAAGAATTTGGCCTAAGTGTAAAAGCTCTTTTCCCTCCTAGTTTATTTAACTTAAATATTTTATCCAGAATGATCATGAGACTGTCATTAGTGTTCTCCCTATGGGTATTCTCATTATTATATGCTTAGTTTACACTGATTTGAAAAATTGATTTGGCTTCATGGTTAAACATACACGACTTTTATATTTTTTAGAAAAACACAAAGCTAAAAATGTTAATATATTTTTTATATTTGTGAACTATATGGTTATTAATAGTTAACATGCTACAGGTGCACCCTGTCAAGCTTTCAAGTTTCAAGTTTCAGGTTTATTTGTCATTTGCACAACATGTCAGGACATTTATGCATTGAAATGCTTGTGGTGAGGTTCAGGTTGATACTCTACAGCAGGGCAACATTATATACATACTAACTAAACATATTAAATAAAGAGATATAAAAGAGATATATTAAATAAATACAAAATACACAAAATATACACAAGATACAGAAAATACAAAGACAGGAGGGGTCTGTGGGAATTCTCTGATGTATACATTATTAGACAAGGATAGTCTGAGAGAGAGCGGAGACATATCTTTATATATAAGTCTGTTGTTTAAAGTGATATTGTCCATAGCGGTAATATATTATTAATAATTATTAATTAATAAGTGTCAGAGTGCAGTGGTATTGGTGGTGTTGGTGGTATTGGTGGTGTTGGTGGTATTGGTGAAAGGCTCACAGCTTGTTCAGGAACCTGATGGCCTGTGGGTAAAAACTGTTCATTAGCCGGTTTGTTCTGGCCAGGATGCTGCGGTACCTCCTGCCTGATGGCAGTAAGGTGAACAGGCTGTGTGCTGGGTGACTACAGTCCATCCGGATCTTTTGGATTTTCCTCAGGCAGCGGGAATTTTTAAACAATTTTGAGGCATATAAAAAACATTATTTCCAGAAATTGGCATGCAAAAAACAAACACGTCTATAGTTTAGTCTAAATGTCTTCATTTGGAATTTATTAATCATTTTGTGGAATAATTAAGGCATATCCCATGTATGGTGTATGGTGGATTTACTTATGTACTTACTTACTTACTTTCTGCTGTCTTCCTCCAGAGGGTCTCAATGGCTCCTGGAAGGATGGAGGCTTCACCCCGTCCAGTTATAGCAGCAGTGGCTACTGGAGCTGGAGCGCTCCAAGTGACCAGTCCAACCCCTCCACACCTTCTCCACCACTGTCAGCCGACAGTTTCAAACCCTTCCGCATGCCCAGCCTCAACGGGCCGCAAGATGACACTCTGGATGAGCAGGATGGGAGCAGCCTGCTGTTTGACGAACCCATTCCCCGCAAACGCAAGGTGAGCCACCACCTTCAAAGCTGCCCAGATTTTATTTCACATCACTCGGTGGACTGAGGAAGAACGGCACAGAGGTGGCCATTGTACTGTCTGTCACCAGAACCTGATCTCCAACCAATGAAATGCAGTATATAGTTAATTTTCAGATTGTTTTTGTGGAAGATGGCCCCTACCGTCTCTGTTCAGTGTTCGGTGTAGTGAGCATGAAAGCTGATTTTCTGACCAATAAATCCGTGTTAATGTAAACATGGTGGCGGTTGGATCGTGTTAAAGGCACAGTGCCAGATCCTGTGTTTGCTGACTGATGGCATTGTTGTCTGAACTATGCTCGTTATGCTGCTGAATGATTGGGAATGGAGCGCAAAGCATCAGTCTGCACGAACATACGTCCACATATGTAGATGTTTTCTTACAACAGCTTCGTGAGAAAGTCGCTCACTTATCCCTTTCCTGCGCTCTTGTCTACTTTATCTTTCTGTTCGGCACACTGACAACACGCTGATCCCAGTTTCTGTCAGCCCTCCCTCATTTATTGGACCGAATGCCTCTGTTATCTCCAGCATTGTCCCGCTGCCTTATCTCGGGTGCAGGATTCCACCACAGCAGCAATGCTGGTGTTTGTCATCTCCTTTCCACCATTATCCCTGCACCCACAGTCATCTGTCCTGCTTAATTACACTGGAGCCACAGATTCAACTGCCTGGTGTTGAAATAAATGATTTTAATACCTTCCCTGGAAAACATTAACACACAGTTGGACGTTCATGCAGATCAATAAAGTCTTATATGTCAGTGAAAGAACATCGGCATGACAAAGTCGAGAATAAACGCTGATCGAAAGTGATAAAGGGAGTTAGAGAGTAGGACAGAGAAAGAGAAAAGAGAGAAAGAGAAGTTTATTTAATACACATTAGAGTCATATTCTCTGGTCTTTCTTGGGAAGAGCAAGAGATAAAGTTAATTGCAGTTAAAAACTAGTTTTATGCGTAGCTCTTAGATTTTCGGCTCTTAATTAGATGGGGACATGCAGTGTCCAGGGACGAGAGACGCTCCCAGCTTCGTGTGCCAGACTAAAGCAATAGTCTTTTCTTTTTTTGGAAATTAAATTAGTTCATTGACAAAGTAAACAGGCAACTACATGACAGCTTCATGACAGCATATGGCCAGGGACCGAGACATTAAGACACTTTATCTCTCTGGCTTTCAATTTGAAAACAATCGCTGCGCGGAAGTAATTGCTCTTCAAAGGGAATGCTGTAATTAGCGTGGACAGACTGTGTAAAAAAATCACACAGCCCAAAAAGGACGCCTGTATATTGTCGCTCTCACTACCCACCAATTACCGGGCTCTCCGGCCTCGGACAAGGAGCTGAGCAGTCAGCGGGTGTCTGCCGCTCTCTGGAAGGCTAATAAAGGAAGAGAGATAAAGTGGCTTTTTCTTCTCAGCCCTTCATGTCAGGTCTTTGGTGATCTGCGAGTGTGTGGGAGAGGGACTCTGTAGCAGACAGACAGATTAATGGTCTCACTATGCACCTCTGTCTCGGACAGAACTCCATGAAGGTGATGTTCAAATGTCTTTGGAAGAACTGCGGAAAGGTGCTGAGCACCGCAGCGGGAATCCAGAGGCACATTCGAACCGTACATCTTGGGTAAGAGACGCAGCTGTTTGCAGATTAAAAATGGAAACAGTTGTACATCCAATACAGCTGAACACAGACTTATGCTCATGTTAAGGCACATTTGTTTGAACGACTTACAACATCACAGAATTCTGGGGGGTTTATCGGCATAACTTGCTTTTAAAAAATGATTGGCATCTGATATTTGGAATTGTCCAGTATTTGAATCCTTATATCTCATAGTTTTGTCTTTATATGTTTTATTAATGTTAATGTATCAGTCCTAGAATTTCTATATTGGTGTATCTCTATTTAGACCTCCAGTCTCTAGGTGTCAGCACACTGTACAGTTAAAGTTTCTACCTGAAAGCACCTGATTAAATTCTAATAAATAAAGAACCCATTATCAGTTAGTCTAGGGACAACACTACAACATACTGTGATGAATGCTGACACCACAGATGAATCAGACTCCACCAGTAATTGAAGGATTTAAGTACTTTGTGCTTCAGACTATAATATATCAAACACTGGAGCGGTTAGAGCATTCAGTATATTACATTCAGAGCTTCAGCGAAATGCCTTGTGTTCAAAAACATCCATAACATTTTGATTATATTAGCATGGAGTGTAATATGGTGTCAAACAGTAGATTCTCATTAAACTGACAGTAATAACCAATAATTGATGAAGAAAAGTGCAGGGCTGGTCATAAAAAATAATATAAGCAGTGCAGCTGAAGAATGATCATGCTAATGAGATAACGCTATTACTTTTCTTCGCCCTCCTTCTCAGCCGAAACTGTGACTCTGAGTGCAGTGACGGTGAGGAAGATTTCTACTACACAGAGATAAAGCTGAACACAGACTCTGTGGCTGACGGCCTGAGCAGTCTGTCCCCTGTCTCTCCCTCCGTCGTGTCCCCACCGCCAGCCGCAGAACTGAAACGGGCAGACACTTCCAACATCACCAATGGGCCCAAGAACGAAAGCAGCAGCTCCACCCCGCTCAGCCGCTCTGCCCCTAGTGCACTCTACCTAGTGCACACTGACCACGCCTATCAGGTATTGCACCTTGGCTGAGCACACTAAATTAAAACAATCAGGAAGCACTTAAGGCAAATAAATGGTTGCCTGGGAGTTTAAAAACCTACAAAGATGTAGGTGTAAATGTAGAAACCAGCAACAATGCCATAAAGAAGAGTGGCATATGTGATTTTTAATGTCTATGTTCTGTTGTGAACATCATGCTGTGTTAGCTGTGCTTAGTAAATGAAGTATATACAAGATGTTGAGTGTTTAAGCAACCATGAAGTTCTTGTCCATATTACTAACTTGTGTATTCTGTCTACTTTTGATGTGAAGATGTCGTGTCACACAGGGTCTGTTTTCTTAAGCTGACGATGTGCCAACATGTTAGTTTATCATTTCAACTGTTTCTGGACAAGCTAACGTCAACTGGAGTAATTAGCCTAGTTAGCATTAAAACCTTCTCAGTCACATCAACACAACATGTCCATGACTTCACACTCTCATTAAGCGCATGTTTTGAAGTCATTGGCGAGGTTGATGTGGTTTTAAGGGTAGTCGTTGTAACGGTCCGCGTGCATGTAGTCCTGCGTTGTGCAGCCGTCTGCCAATGGTGCTGCCACTAACAGGATGACTCATGGAGGCATCACTGCTTGCTGAATGTCCACAGTCGTGGCTGTTGGGTCAGTCAGATGCAGTAATAAGGCCCATCTTTGCTTACAGTACATGCCTGGCATGTCTCACAATGTCAAACCTACCAACCAAGTTTTATTCCTGTTGGTTGATTCCTTCTGGGTGCAGCTATTTGTGCAAACTATTCTATTAACGTTGAATGTACTTACAAGCAAACACTTAGAAGCATAACCAAGAACCACGAAATGGAGCAGGTTATTGTTCTCTCTAGGTATCAGCACTGGCCATTGTTCGGGCAGCATCTGAGCTCATGGCGAGTTTTAGACTCTAACCTTCCTAAACTAGCTGGGAAACATTATCCAACTGAACACTAAGCACGGTCGTAAGTCGCTCTGGATAGGAGCGTCTGCTAAATGCCTTAAATGTAAATGTAAATGTAAGCAGATATCCAAATAGTGATACAACTCGCTTAACCAAGTACTTGAGTTCCCATACACATCACTATAAACTACACTGTGTTTCATCACCGTTACTAGTGCTCGATGCTTTGCTTATATTCTCATACCCTGCTTACTCCAGGTAAATTGGTGTATTTATACAACGTACTATTTACATGTATATGCCTTTTCAACACTTGTTGTCAGTAGAATTCACACAGCTTAGAATGTAGATACTAATCTAGACCTCTGGAAGCAATTGCAACAAATCCATTTGAACATGACTGGGGTTTTCCAGTCTAGCTAACTCCAGTATGACTCCAGCCCCTGCTGTCCATCCACAGGCCACAGCCCCAGTCACCATTCCTTCCACCAGCTGTGCTGGCTTCACTCCCTGCAGCAACAGTTTCAGCATCTCCTGGCAGTCCCCACCCGTTACCTTCACTGGCACCCCTGTGAGTGCACATTCACACACGCACTGCTTTGAGCTATGCTGTCCTTCGTATGCGGTCTTTGCCTTTGTGCCCAGTTTGACCTACACGTCCCAAAGAATAGCCTAAAGACCAAACACCTTTACTGGCAACTCTAGAACTTTATCATAATCACAGATGCTCATTGCAGATATCACAGATATAAGCCCCATCGCTTACAACTGCATCTCTGAACAGAACCTCAACAATGGGCTCACCACAACATGCACAGCTTTATCAATGCCACATGTACACGCTCAGGCACAAACACAGCTGCACTGTAATATAACCAGAGAGAACTCGAGATCTAGCTGGCTTACTTGCCAATACCTGCTGCAGCAACTCAGATATCCCAGTGTTTACCTTCAGCTCCCAGTCACACTATCATAAAAGACTAACATGAATACATTTACCCATAGTCACTTTCTTTTTAAAATGAAAACTTGAACTTAATTAAAATAGCTAAATTAGTTTTTTGTACTTATACTGTGTTTTTAATGAGCGCAATTGTGTTGCAGGCCTCTCCCACTCACAGTCGGACACAGGGTTTCAGTGAGCAGCGCTCTCAGACCATAGCAGTGCTCTCATCTCCCCCACGAGCTACAGGTTCACTCAGGTACTGCCCTCTACACTTCTACACACGTGCACTCTCAGAACCTACAAACTGTACAGAGTTTCTTTTCCACAGACGGTCTGTAAGTGATACTGTATATCAGCACAGTGTTTGTTCTGTAGTGTGATGTTTTCTCCAGCCTGCTTGATTTTTCAGGGCTGTTGTTTGTATGTGTGCATATCCAGCAGGAAGTCTCGAGGCGAGGGCAAGAAGTGCCGTAAAGTGTACGGGATGGAGAACAGAGACATGTGGTGCACTGCCTGCCGCTGGAAGAAAGCCTGCCAGAGGTTCGTGGACTGAGAGGTGTCTGGCTACCATGGAAATGGGGCGGGGCTTCTTTTGCATGCATAATACTTTTTTATTTTTGCCCCGCTTCCTACGCCACAACCCCTTGTGTCCTGCTCTGGACCAAGAAGCTGACATCTTTTAACATTCCCTCCCAAATCAACACACCCACCCAGAGAGGCAAGTAGCTCTCCAGTGCAAAAAAAGAGAAAACTTTACATGATCCATTTGTGTTTTTGTTTTTTCGGAACTAAAAACAGTTGTGGAAGCACCAGTGATGATGTGACCCATCGTAGCCCAAGCTTGTTCTAAAGGAGAAGAACACTTTTTTTTGACAGTGCAAAGAGATGGAGTGGGGGAAAGGTCCTTGTTTTCCATGAACACTTTTTTCACCCTGCATTTCAGCAGGGCTAAAGGCTGGCCAACCAGACACCCCAGACGCCATTCCTCCACCAAGAAAATGTACTGCTGTGGGGGCTTGTGTTGTGAGAGGGAGGGGGAGGAGGAGCTCCCCCTAGTGGAAATGGATCGATGCAAAAAAAAAAAAAGTCTAGGGGAGCTAAGTGGTCGTTAATACTTGCAGCTACCCCTTTTCTTCCGTATAGACACAAGCAATTACACCCATGAGGGAGAGACAGGTTTTTTATCTCAGTTTTATATGTCATTTCTTTCAGGGATGCGATGAATGAAAGCAAAACCAGCAGCTACATTTAATAGCAGTGAAGGTAACGGTTCTTGTCACAGGAATAATCTACCTGCAACCAAAAAGGATTTTTTTTTTTATGTGCCATTTCTCTTTGCTTTGCTTTTTGTTATATACTCAGTGATATACGATAAAGAACAAAAACTGATATACTAATTAAAACCCAACACAGCAGAGGACCGAGGCGCCCACTTAGACCATCCTGTTTTCCATCATTCTCCATCTGGGGCAAGAACTCTCTTCGTTGTGCATTAATGAGAAGGCTAGCACGTCACATCTGCCACCTGTGGAGGGTCGTCCAGACGCCTGAGCTGAGTGTACAGGTCTGCCTGTGAAAGCTTGGAGAGGCAGTCTGTTTACCTCTTGGAGTAAAAGAGCTTCATCTACTCTCACCGTTTTTTCCTGACCTCATACATTTAAGTAGAAAGTAATAAAAGTTACAGCACTTACCACATCCGCCCCATGCCAGCCCTCCCCTGCCGCAGGAGCTCCTGCAGTGGGCAGGCGAGCGTGAAGCTGGAAGCACTTCAGTATGTTTTGTAATTCGTCTGTGATTGATAGAGTATTGTGTAACGGCACTGCACGCTGCACTCAGACCCGTCATGCGAGGAGGACACGTGTTGCGCGGGGGTGAAGAGGGGCCTCCTTTAGTCCAGCGCGTCCTCCTGGGACTCGTCACCTGCGTGACGCCAGCACGGATGTCTTATTGAGTTTTACACACATAGGAAACCGGCTGCTCAGCTGGCAGTTGTAAGTTCTCTGGCACTGTTTCGTTGTTGCTTTGATGCAGTATCATATGAAACCATCCAAAACACCAGCTTATAAACTGACCCCAAACGCACACACCCCACTGCTCAGTCCCTGTGGCACCTCCCTCTTTATTCTTCTGTTTTTATTCCTGAGATGTTATGTTTTTTAATCGCGTGTGTTAACTATCAGGATATTTATGTATGTAGTTAAGCAAACTGTTTTCTTTTGAAAGCTACACTGAGACATTTTACCAAACCATGGGAACAAAGACGCTTCTGTACAGAGCTGAACAGATTTAGATCTTTTCGATGAGAAAGGTGTCCGTCCCCGTTGCCCCTCGCCCCGCCCCCCCCACCCCCGCCCCATAAAATCATTTTGCGTTCTTTCTTAAGTGATGTTTCTACAGAGTATACAGTACTTTAAGATGAAAGAATACAACCATTCTATTATGTGAATTTCATTGTTGCTTTAAAAAAGTATATACATATATAAATATATATCTATATATAAGCTACAGAATTCATGTTTCTATGTTACCTCTGAGTGAACTGATACATTTTTGGGAAACACATTATTTGAAGGCTTTGTACATAGGGACTTCATGACATGGATGGACCCTGGATAAGATGTTGTTGCTGTCCACAGAAAAACAAGTATCTCCTAAATGGCAGCTTTACAGGAGAGGCCAAAAACCTCATTTAATTTCAGTGTAAGTCAGTGAAACCAGACTTGGGCCAGTTTTGGGCCATTTCTGTTCATACATTCATCATGATATTTTCACACAGTGTAAACAGCAGCTGCTGTCAAATGACGCATCAAAGTAAAATTCAATAAAAAATGGAGATACATGTTTTTCTTTTAACAGTGACGATGTTTATAAAGCAGTAATACCAGTTGACGACATTGTTTTGATACACAGGGCCTTGAACTTAAGAGATGGCCATTTGTTCTACTTGTAAACCTGTTATGAAGCATCATTCCTCAGTCATGGAACTAACAAAGTAGAGTCCCCCCTTAGTTAAGACCCCCTTAAATCACTTCCGTAGAAGTGCCTCACATGACCTTTGGCTAAACTAAGCACCAACAAACTGGTAGATGGTTGACATTCGCAACTCCATTCTTTCTTGCTAGGTTTTGTGGTCAAATTAAAGATGATGTCATACAACCACAACTTTTATGCAACTGCACTGCTACGTTATTTTATTTGACATTGACTCTGCTCGCACTGTATCACAGAAAAGGCAAAAGTAAACCCCAAATCTGTTTACCATGGTTATGTTGTGGCTGTTGCCGTTTAAGGGTTCCATTACTCGGGAGTGATGCTTTATAACCTAAATAATCACTGGCGTCACCTGTTCAGAAATGCGCAAACAGTGCTTTATCGACGTGTTATGAAGGCCTTATGAACATAGCCTTCACATCAAGTGTAACCTATTTTCACATCCTGCTCTATTGCCCTTTTCTTTCTACAAGTTTTTTTATTTGTTTCATTTCATTAATATTGTAAAAGTGCAGCCTTATTTTGTAAATCTGGACAAACACATTGTTTAAGCATTACAGTTTACCACAGTATCAGAGGCTCTAGCACTGAGGATCAAAATTAGCATCATTGGAGCTCTTCAGAGTTCAAACGTTTATGACCTGATATTCATTGGTGAGAACTTGGTCAGCTTTGACGTGTAAGATTGCTTATTTTGTGTGTGGGGAATGCCATAGTTATCGGGTGCTTATTCCTACCCCTTATTGGGTCGCTGGTGCTACCGTAGTCAAACGGGCCTGAGACATCTCATAGGCGTTAAGGGGCAGGTCGGCATGCTCCCCTGTTTACACACGGATCAACATAAAATTTGAAACTGTTTCCATCTCAGTTCCTTATGAAATTCAACAAAGGTTAAGCTTTGGGTGCTCTCTTAGTCGGAATAATTTGGGGTACTTACATCTATACATATTAAACACTGGCGATTATGGCACTTACCATGGATTAGCTTTTGGATGTTTGATGCAAATCCAAACATTGGTTGATCACACTTCCCTAACTGCCATCATGGTGCTTGTGTATGTTTTGACTGCCATTTCAGAAGCTGCCCAAAGGCTAGTTCCTGGCATTCGTTGGGGTTGCTAATGCGTCTTGTGCAATGGCCTCTGTTACTCTAAAGAACGTAGAAATAAAAAAAGACATTGTTAAGGTCCTCCTTATCTTGCAGCCACATCGCTGTCGTTTCCTTTTTCTCTGAAGTTTGTGTTCTGCCAGTCCTCTCTTTTTCCCTTCTAACGAATATCCTGTTTTCTATCACAGGTTACAGTATATATATATCATGTAATCGCAATAGATATTCCTATATAGCTACATATTAAACAGCCATATTTAGGACTAGTGTGGTCCACTGGAACAGCTCCTTTTGGTCCATGTGACTGTTGTGCAGTATGTATTGTCCGATTAGCAGAAAAGCGATAAGAGCTTCAGCTTATAGTCTCACTTATCTTTCAACTCGCTTCTGTGTACAGACAATACAGTGTCTAGGGTATAACCAGTCATATCTACTGCTCAAAGTATGACCGTCTTATTCAAAGTACAAGTGATGTCTATGCCGATATAATATGTATGCCAATATACAGTATGAGCTCTTCAAATACTCTCTCTCTCTCTTGCTCAAAGCATTAGCAGTCTCGCCATCATCTTTTCCTATCCAACACGCAAGCTTGCTCTGTTTTTAGACACGGGAATGAGAATCAAAACTTGTGCGCGCATTTTTTCCGCTGCCCGTCGCCTGTGCAGATGTTTCATGAGCGTATCTCGTGGCCCTTATTGAGTTAGCCTGATGAAAGCCTTGCTGTCAGAAGACGGTGGCTTTTCCTCTGGCTGCGCGCGTCTCTTTGAGCCCTTTGTGCTGCTCTAAACCACCAGTCAGCAGATGGGCCACTCAGTACTCTTCCCTTACATAACCGTATGCGTGTGTACACTGACAGCGGCAAGCTGCGAGCATGAGACGAGCCCTTGTAGACAGTGTCACTGAGTCTACTACTACCTGCGAGTGTGACGGAACGGAAAGACAAAGCCTCGAGAGTGCTTTTGTGTTGGAGAACGAGCTGCATCACGCTTGTTTTGCTAAAAACGCCACCGAGAATAAACTCCTCAAAGCCTTACAGAGGGCTTTGAACCGCAGCTGTCATGGTAGTGCCTTTGAGAAGGCAGAACATGGCTTGTGATAGAGTTCTGCAGTGCATTTTACCAACAAATTGGGCTCCAGGTCCCTTCGGAGCACGACCAAGTCATGTGCACCTGCCTGTGTTAGCTCAGTGAGGGAGTGTGTGGTCGCTGCGTGCGAACGGGGCCTGCGCCTCAGGAATGTAGTATCGGGGACACACTGGAGCCTGAATGTGCCTTGGTTTAGGTTTGATGTGTATGCGTGGACATGCACAGAAAGCGAAGGAATGTATCTGGTGTCGGCTCGTCTGAGTTCTGTGTTTTGTACCGATTAAATAGCGTGGAGACGTTTTGCTCTTGTTTTCTAGTGAAAGTGTTTTGACTATTTCGACGCTAAGGGGTGTCTTTTCCCAGCTGTACTTTGTAATCGAGTTTCGACTGCAGTACTGTAGTTTTCCGTCTTCGTTGTTTTCTATCTGGTTTCCGAGACGTAGATATGTTCAAATTGAGTTGGTTTATTATGTCTGCGTTTCGGAAGCCTTTTCCTACAAGATGCTAAATCGGTGAGATCATTCATTATAGCCAGAAACACGAGCCTTACAGGAAATAGAAATATGGGAGAAGCCTTTCAGTGGAGATGGCAGGACTGGTCGAATCCAAAGATGAATTTGTGGATTAGTGTTTATAGGCAGGCTGGGACATACAGTTGCAAGAAAACCCGAGTGGGCCCTTTGGAATTACCTGGATGTCTGCATTGATCACTGATACAATGTGGTCTGACTGTTATCCAAGCCACAGTCTAACTAAACTGATAACACCTTGAGGGACCCTCCAGAATGAGTTACCCTTGAATTTAAGAACCTGTTCCCCTTCAGCATCACTCACCTCCGCCAAACTTTTCTTGTAGGGTTGAGAAGGAGTTTTGGACCGTTCCTCCCGGCAAATATGTTGCCGTACGTCAATATTTCTGGGATGCCTTGCTTGGACACCCCACCTCTGGTCATACCGTAGCATCTCGATAGGGTTAGGGCGTCAGCACTCTGACTTGGCCATTCCAAAACACAAGTTGTCATCTTTGTCAACCGTTCTTTGGTTGATTTACTTGAGTGCTTTGGTTCATGTTCTTGTTACGTCACCCAAGGTCGCCTGAGGTCATGAACTGCTGCCCTTACATTCTCCTGTAAACTGTCCTGATGCACCTTTGAATTCATTGTAGCCTTAATAGCCGCAAAGCATCCAGATCCTAAAGCAGCCCCAAACCATGATGCTACCTCCACCATGCTTCACAGTTGGGATGAAGTGTTGGTGTTGATGCACAGTATCCTTTTTCCTCCAAATCTGGGCCATTGTCCATTTGTGCTGATAAGCTCCACTTTTGTATCATCTGCCCCTAGAACATTTTCCCAGAAGCATTGTGGAGCGTCCAGGTGGTGGTGAGCAAACTCGAAAGAGAGGGAATTCCTTTGTGATGTCCTTCCCTGTACACCATTCTTGTTCTGCTTTTCTAGCAGTGGACACTTGAAGAAAGGTTTTGCAGTTTGTGGAGTCGTCCACTGTAGGTCTTGCTGTTAACCTCGGGTCACCTCTTTCAGGATTGACCATCGTGCTTTTGGCTATTGATCTTGAGTGGCCCTTGCGGTCTTGATCCTAACAGGACACTCACTCCCAGGGAGAGTAACAGTTCTGGACTGTCTAACCCTGGAGACCAGGGGTTGATGTACACGCAGGTCCTTAGCAATGCCTTTGTAGGTGTTTCATGTGTCTCTATAACACATCTTCGGAGAAGTTGCTCGAGTCGAGGCATGGTTCACACTAACCTTTCCCGAGAAGAACAGATTTGACACTAATGAGGCTTTGTGTGCTGCCTTTATTATATGGGCAAAGCAGCTGTGAAACCAGCACTTCCAATCTTCTCATCTGCTGAACTGGAACAAGTTTTGCCAGTTAGCTCAGAGGTCCATTCACTTTTTGCAAGCCTGCATGGTGGACGTTCCTCAACGTGCACGATAAGAGACTTGAGTTGTGACTTAGATAACAGACCACAGGTTCCAAAGGGGGTCAAATTCACTGTTTCTTCGTGCCGCTGTTATGTCTCTTTTGTCTGCCTGTTGAAGCAAAGTATTTGACAGCATTTTGCCAAACTGTCCTGCATTTTAAACCCTTAGATAAACCAATATATGTGGGAAACACGACCACTAAAGCAAATTGAAGACGCAAACTGTAGGCTGGGTGCTCTATAATGGATCATGTCACTGCTCTTGTTAATCAATGACCATGTTAACCTCAAGAACTCGGAGACTCGCACTGGATTTTTTTACACTTTTTACCATATACTCTTGACTGTATTTTTAATACTGCATGTGCATGCTAAAGAAACTACCGACCGAGTTTATAAATGTGTAAGCTGTGTTTTGTCTACACACCAGACGGAGGGCAGGCAGGTTGCAGTACGAACGCGCCAGGTCCTCTAACGTTGCGGCACTTGCCGTCGTCTGACTTTAAACATTAATTTCTCGTGGTTTCTAGGTCACCTCTGATACCGAGTCTGGTATAAACACGTGGAGGAGGGGGCGCTCCCTCTCCCCTACCGCCATGCGAAATGGGTGCGGGGTCCTTGGGGAGAACATCAGGCTCTAAATGGCTTGAGCACTAAGAGAAAGGAAACGTGTTACATCCTACAAGCGTATTACTGGATCTGGGCAAACAGCCAAAATTAAGTGGTATCTGTTTTTTTTTTTTTAGGCCTGCTCTATATTTAGCAGCACGGGCACCAGTCGGGGGATTTTACGGCACATGGTGTGGGGCGGGGGGCAATAAACAAGTAGGATGTGCCTGCAGATGCCGGCGATAAAGGATGTGACTTCCGTCCGCAGAGGCAGAGGTGATTACAGTGGCCACACGGAGAGGAAATATATCAGCGCTTATCTTCACTGTGGATTAAACGTAGGACGGCTCCAGCACCTGCCTGCTCTCGCTCTGCAGCCCAGTGCTTTAAAAACACTTCTTCTTTGAATCTATGTCTCACTGTCTTCCATTGTTGCTCTCTTTGTTCGTGGTTAGATTGGGTATCCGGTGTATACGGCAAACGTGCGGCGGGGTGGTGAGGAAAAGCATGTCTTGTCATCGTTACATGCCACAGCTGTCAGATACAGTTGCTGCAATAGAATCCTAAAGCCATAAAAGACAGCTGTATAGAGCGGCCCTCGCTGTTCACCAGGCTTGTTATATCCCAGCTTTCCAGTCTGTCTGTCCGGCAGTGTTATTAGATATCGTGTCACTGTTGAATCAAATATGGAGATCTTGCTTTTCATATAACTAGAAACGACCGGCGGTCTGTTACACCGGCGAACTGACCTAAAAAACGATCCAGAGTTATTCAGAATACAAGTTTTTGCACATGAACTCTTTTTGGAGATTGAAGGTTTTGGTAACACTTCACATTAAGTACTGAATGTGAACTACACGTTTACATGTTGAGTAAACATGTGACAGTTGTTACCTGTTTACTTAACATTAGTTAGCCACTGTTAATGTATTACTCCATGTTAACTCGTTCATAACTTCATCTTAGTTATTCAGTACTTAACGTGAAGTGTTACACACAATGTAAACGCCAACAGACATTTTCAAATACAAGATGCAAAGTTTTGTTCCGACAGCAGTGATAACTGCTGTCGGAACAAAACTTTGCATCTTGTATTTGAAATTTTTTTTTGGCGTTTACATTGTGTGTAAATTTGATAAACAGAATTAAAAAATAAATGACCCAAAATTACATAGACTTACACTCAAAGTAAAACATGTTTCTTCTGTAAACTTAAAAGATACAAGGTTTTGCTTCAACAGTGACGGAAATAAATCTATATTTATAGATTTGTATATGGGTGTAGTACGGTACAAGAGTCTAAGGCACCTGAGAAATAAGAATTGAAAAGCTCTTTATCGGCTCTGAACACACGTACATTAGAATAAACACAAATAACATCAACATACAGAAACTCACTGTTTATTATAGTAACGTGTTCACATGACCATTTCCAAACCAAACCTGTCCAAAACTGACTGCACATCCGATTATCCAGTTTAGCTAATCAGCCCTTCGTTACATGAAATAAGATGAGGGATTTGAACACAACTGTCCAATGACCTGGAACCAAACTTCTTCTAACCGGCTTATGAGAACCCAAAACAAATATTAATGCAGTACAAGTATTTTTGGAATTATGAAATTATTGATACTTTTTACTGCATTGATGTTTGTTTTGGGGCTGCGTATTTGTCAAGAACCTGGCGATATGATACGTATCATGATTCAGGGGTTACGATTCAATATATTGTGATATATATATATATATATATTGTAAACAAGCTGATATTCTGTGTTGCTGATTGTCTAAAAACGTTACCCAGACAGCTAGGTTTGCTAATGCTAACGTTAGCAGAGCATCCTACTTGTTTAGATTGGAACGGAAGTGTTTAATGACTGTAGACAGATCACAGCACTGCCATCTAGTGGTTGGGGGTGAATGACACAGTGTCTGCCACCAGTCTGTTCATATTACCTCTTGATTAAAAGCCGATACTGTGTTTTGAGTATCGGTAGAGTATCACAAAACATCACATAGCGATACTTCAGTCTATTGATGTTTTCCTACACCTGTGTTGTTTGTGTTTGTTGTAATGTTATGGGGTGTTTTATGAGCAGAAATGCACTTAATAACAGTATAACTGTTTACCTGCTCAGGTGCCGAAGACTTTTGCAGAGTACTATACTAATATGAATAAATACAGTCATGCATATTGGATATGTCCATACGACTGTCAGCGTTTTCAGTCGGACGTTGATTGGATTAAGCTGGACCGCTGGACATCACGTTGTGGGTTATGAAACCATGGATAAGGCTCTGAAGGTGGTGGCTTCTCAAACACTGTCAACTCGGTTCATTCTTCAGGCAGTTAAAAACATTAATCTTGTGTGTAATTATTGCCGTTATTTGTAGGAACTGTTATTTGTAGGTACTTTTTTATTGCCTCTGTTGCTAAATAGCCAAATCGCGGTGTTTTCGATGACTCCCATTACTTACGAAAACATTAACCTTACACATTCAACCTTCACGGCTTTGGCTTCGTCAGATTGGTGGCTTTTTGTCCTCTGATGGACGGTCGGGCTCCTCACCTCTTTTCTGAAGAGAGTTAGAGGTGGTTCCGTAGCAGAGCTGTTACTTAAACTGGCTTTCGGTTTCGGCATCGCTCCTATACTGGCCAAAATCCCGGGATTGGATATCGGAAGGAGTTAGGAAAGATTAAACTACCAAGTGTGTTATTAACAGCTTAGCTGTTTAACACCAATCACACTACAAGAATTGATCCTGATCTGGACACGTCAGACCCTACAGGTTACCAGCTTTGGGCCCAAACTTGAGTATTGGGAACTAGGAATGGGTAGAGTAGTTTGAAGTCATTGAAGAACAGCGATGGAGAAGAGAAAGACGGATCACATGTGACATTCGCTCAGAATTTCGCAGCGCTACAATATGAAACATGAAACCAAAAGGCTAACAGCTAAACGCTAATCACAGCAGCTACAAATATATAGCTCACTGTAACAGCAATTTAAACCGATTCTGTGGAAGTGACACTGGTCTTGACGTCCGTTACCTCACGTTCTCTTTGAAGGTTACTCTGCATTTATGTTGGTCCGTCTCTACAACGCCACGCACAGCGGACCCCATTCATGTTCAGTGGGAAATGTTGGTTCGGCCAGGTGCCTGCATGATGGGTCTGGCACAGGGAGTTCAGGGGATGCATGCGGTGAAAAGTTGAGCCTAACCGGACATTAGGCAAGTAGATCTGGCCAATGTGTTGGTGTGCCAAGTGTCAACAATGCAGTGAATGAAACAGTCATTCCATATGAAGGTAAAGCTCATTACCGCAGTGTCCGGTTCCGTCTCCTTTCTGATCCGTTCCTGCCAAATTAATAACATACACGAAATTAAAGTTTTAGATTATTCTAAAATCAGTGCGTTTACTGGATGACCCAAGGAATGCCTTTGTTAGATGTCCACATGCAGCCAGCTGAAGAGGGGGAATGCGTTTGCAACCATTGCAGTGTCGGACCAGTGTAAATGCAACATTAGAGAAGGAAAAAGATGGTATCGGTATCGGGATCGGTATCGGGATCGGTTCTCAAAGTTGCGGAATCTGTACCCGTACTAGACATGATGGTGTTATCGAGTCACCCCCTATAGTAACATACATTGTTATACATTTCACTGATGACTTTTCAGAGATCTGGCCTGATGCATTATACGTTATACTTTTAGGCCGAACTTGAAACGTATTCATTTAGCTATGAGCGCTGATTCATGTCTCGTAGACTGCCAGCGTTAACTCCAGAAGTGCTTTATCCCCCATGCAGAGCCGTGATGGGGCTTGTGCGTACGTCGTAGGCCTTTTTAAACCAGTGGATTAGGCTCCCGGTGGTGGATGCATTTGATATGTGGCTTAAGCCGGGCATTTAGAATGCCTGGGCACGGTGAGCACTCTGATGGCTGCCCCATAGGAGCCCCTCTGCTTATCGCAGCTCTCACACTTGTGCCCTCACCTGGCTCTCCCTGAGGCATCGGAGCTCATGCTCAGCTCCTCAACAGGTCGCCTTTCCCAGCCTGTTGAACACCGGAGTGCTTCTGGAATGTCTCGGCGGCAGCCATCAGTTAGACTCCCTGGAGACGAGCGCACCACCAAAATCTCTTCATCCTGGGCTTCATACATGCACACACAAACATGCGCAGCCGAGCGCAGTAGACGTGTTCGCAGCAGATCCACATGCTCAGTCCCAAGGGCATCACGCAGAGAGAGCCTGTCTGGAGCATTTGTTCCAATGACGGAATTCTCTCTCAGCTCTCCTTTACTCATAATGAGGCTATTCAGCAGCAGACCAGCCGTTGGGTTACCAGGGTTCAGATCTTTCTCTTCCCCCTAATTGGTGATGATAATTGCTGGTGAAAACAGCAGAGGGGACGTCACCGCCACCAAAACAAACAGCTCAACAACATGTGTGTTAATGGAAAGCCACTACGTTGCTGTTTCCATTCTAGATTATGCAAATCAACGCTGCTTTCAGCGCACAGGTCCACCTGACCACTTTACCGGATGATTCCTACGAAGTTACGTACCTCAGAATTCCAGAAAGAGAGTTGACAGTGTCCAGAGATGCTTCTTTTAGGTGATCTAGCATTGTCAAGATATCTGCAATACCTTTTGCAAACGAAAGCACTTGCTATGTGTTCAGTGTCTCGCTATTTTGTTGTGTTGCAGTGGTTTCCAAACTCGGCTCGGGACCCCCAGGGCACCCACAAAGCAGGGAGACGGGGGTCTGCGGCAAAATTGAGAGGCAAACAATGTGTTACAACAGTTCTGATAAGGGTTTTTTAGTGGAACATCTCTGTTTATAGTGTCATTTGGTTCATTTTCACTGTGGTTCTGTGTATATGTATATATGTATCTCGTTGCTGTCCAGAGAAAAACAAGTATCTCCAAAATGGGAACTTTACAGGAGAGGACAAAAACCTCATTTAACTTTAATAGAAGTCAATGGAACCAGACGTCTTTCCAAGCACTTTTGGGCCATTTCTATTGGTCCATTTATCATGATATTTTCACTCAGTGTAAACAGCAGCTGCCTTGGTCAAATTATGCATAAAAGTAAAAATGGACAAAAATGGAGATACATGTTTTTCATTGGACAGCGATGATATATATATATATATATATATATATATACACACACACACACACACACACACACAC